>JBBPKI010000005.1:0-131375 GCA_038089155.1 Nevesoporus exiguus
GACTTGTTAGTCTCGGAGGTGGACCGAAGTCTGGAGCGGAGGAGTCGGAGGAGGAGTTGCTCAGGAGGACATTGGTGTATGACTTATGTGTTGCACCCTTGAACAGGTCCGTGTCCTCATATTTCAGAGGATTGGAGTTCTGACAGGAGGAAAAGATGGAGATCGCAACAGGAGTCAAGAGGGTGGGACTAATTCGATATTCATGCTAAAGCTACATGACAGAGTTTACAGGGATTATATACCAAGAGTTCGGGAATGAAGTATGCTGGAGCACAGTATAGGAGCTGTGCTCTGAGACAAGTATTACAAAAATATAACAAATGCATGAATAACATACAAAAGAGTTCCGGATCCGGGTATAACTGAATACCGGTCCGAGTACAGCATTGGTCCAGTTGGAGGAGCAGAGCTCTGAGCATGGAGGAACAGAGATGGACTGAGGGGCCAGAGTTGGCTGGAGTTGGCAGGAGTTGTCAGGAATTGGGGCCAAAGGGGTCAGAGATGGATGGAATGGCACAGAATATGACAGCTCCTCCAAAATACGAGGACACGGACCTGTTCAAGGGCACAACATATAAGTCCTGCACCGACGTCCTTCCTATGCAACTCCACTCCAACACCTCCACTCTGGACTTCAGTCCAACTCCGAGATGAACATTGTCAACCACCCCTCCACACCTCCGGACCTCTGATCGGACTTGAGTCTGGAGAGACTGGACTTAACAGGTGACCAGAGATGGTCAGAGGTGGGCTGGAGGGAGCAGAGATGGATGGGATGTCATGGATATGACAGACTAGAGGAAAACAAAGAAGACTAGAGATGATTGGAGGAGGGGCTGGAGGAGGCAGAGATGGCTGGTTGGCATAGATATAATATCACTTAAGTCCCTCCATCTCTGCTATTCCATTTGGACCTCCAGTCCACCTCTGCTGCTCACTTCCCTTTTATCCATTAGACCCTTCAGACCTCCAGTCAGACTTGACCCAGAGGACCTGGACTTGACAGGAGAAGATTCTTGCAATCACAAGTAACATAGCATAGCATCTTATCAATTATCAGCTTTTTGTCAGATAATGATCTACTGCCACTTCATGATAGATAATCACTCTTGGAAAAAAAAGCCCAGCAACTCAGTGCTCAACAATGACACTCCAAAGGGAGAACTGGCTAGCCCTTACTCATCTGTATGTCCAAAATGGGCAATGGGCAGCTGCTGCCCACTCCAGCTAGGTTTGCAGATTAGTAGGTACACTGCAAATTTGTCCATTTTCGCCCAAAAAGAACCCTCCCCAACCAAATGTGGGAGTCAGGGATGTTGTCGGCATAGAGACAGTAGATCACTTTAAATAATTACTTGTTATCTTTTACAGCGGTCGAGTAAGAATTTCGCTACCAGTGTAGGCGGCATTTCCAAGTTGAGTAATTACTGTAATCATTTTTTTATCAATACGGCTATGGTTAGATTGCCCGTTAACGACATCAGAAATGCGAGATCACGTGAAGCATCGATGTCCTTTCTTTCCTTCCGTTCACGACGCTTGCATACAAAAGCAATTGCACGTTACCTGAGCCAACGAGCAGCATGTGATGGCAGGGTTCGCATCGCTTCTCGCGAAGTAGACCAGGATGCCTTTGAGGCTGCTGGGATTCGACCCGTGGTAGCTGCGTCGTTGTGCAGAGCTTTTCCAAATGTCCACAGGCCGACCGCAGCGCAGAAGAAGCTTGTACGAGCTATAACCAAACGTCAAAATGTCTTACTGCAAGACGATACCGGAACCGGAAAGTGCGTTTGTTGGTCGACAAGACGCGTTCGGAGAGACTAATCACCACCCCTTAGATCTTTTGCGGTAATGCTAGCCTTGCTGAGCGAATTCTCGGTGCGGAGGGCGACTCCTCGCCCCGTTGCGGGTGGGGGCGAAGACGATACCTTGAAAGCACCTCTTGGCTTGTTAATCGTTCCCCACCGAGACCTCGCGTATCAATACCTACATTGGATACACCATATGACCCTGCCCAAGGGGGACACACCATCCTCGTTGATGAAACACGCGCAGGTTCTTCTTCGACACGTGAACAAATCGACATTACAAGATTTGCCCGTTCGCATGCAAGAGGCAATCAGATCCACTTCGTCCGTCCAGGACCTGTTAACCCTCGACCCTCCTCACATTCTCATTGCCACTCCCAACGCAGCACTGGAGTTCATTGAGCACCAAACTGAGCGGCTTCAATTAGTTTCGCCCTCTACAGTCGTGGTGGACGAGGTGGATGCATTGCTGCGCGTCTCAAGCAACAAACGTTCAAAAGGGCGTGGAAGAACGCATCAGAAGAAGCTGGAGAAGCACGTCCCAGATCTCGTTAGAATCCTTGATAAACTTTACCCCCCATCCGGAGATGGGCGCCGTGGTGCTTCAGCCAGCAGGCCACAGTTAATCATGATTAGTGCTACGCTGCGTCATAGATTGCAAAGTGCGTTATTCGGCACCTTTGGGTGGGTAAGGCGTGGGGAGGTGTTAAAATTGATCAAAAGGCGCTCCTTGGCTGTGCCTTCTCATAGATTGTGTCGAAGTGCAGTGCACCATGTCCTCGTTGTGTCGGAGACCGGAGATATCAAGAATATCGCCAGTGCTCTGCCGTCGCAACTAGATGTCAATGGTAATCTGACTTTGGTAGGAAAAGTTCAAGACAATGACGAAGATGGCGTTTTCATTGACGATGACGATGACCCTGAACTTGTAGACGAGGCGGACAAAGGTGAGAAGCGGTGTTTGATGGTTCATTATGCTTCAAAGACTCATCATCTTGCAGAATTGCTGCGTGTCCCGTTAGCCTTCGATCCAGCCATGTTGGAGGCGGTTGCTGCTATCTTTGCTCTCGATGTACCCCGCGTCGCACTCTTAGTGTTACCGGCAACCGGCGCTGTGCGGAAGGTCATCTTTGAACTGCGACAGCTGGGTGTCAACGCTCATCCGTTGGATCTAGTGGGAAACGAAGCCAGTCGCCGCCACGTTTTGTCCCGGGTGGATGGGGTTTCAGACGAGAATCCAGTGTTGATCGTTGCCACGCTCGCTACTGTCCGGGGAATTGATCTTCCTAATCTGTCGCATGTCTTCATGCTTGGAGTCCCGGAAGGCCAGTCAGGGGATGCATATTTGCACGTTGCAGGACGGGTGGGGCGGTTTGGGAGACGAGGCAAGGTAATCACCATCCTGGAAGAGCGCAAGGAAGAGAAAATAGGGAACAAGGTCATCGTGACGGATGGACCCGGGAAGATGGCCATCCTTCTTTCGCGGATTGGCGTCCAGCCTAGGAGACTGGAACATTTCGACTGATCCTGGAGGTGCCACGTACTTGGAGTACGTAGACGCTCATGTCTACTTTTGTCAGTGCAAGCGAGATTAATCGTCATGCGGCGATGAAACTCGGCGTGCCTGCGGAGGTCAAGGAAACGAGATGGATTGGCATACGTACTTATCCCACCTCTACGCCCACCTCATAATATATCCTCATCGCGTTGGTATCCATTTGCGCCGTGTTTGATCGAAGTCGGACGCTATGAGTAAAGGCTTCCGTGAGGCGAACTAGGCCTGTCGTCACGCACAACTTCTCCACGGTGGCGGCTGACTTGCCCGTCTGCGACTGCCTCACCGTCCCCGGGCTCTTTCCTTCTCCCCCTTCCGTTCGCAGGTTTCCTCCCCCCCCCTCCTTCCCTTCCCCCCTCCTACCCGCTCACGATGGGGCCAGTTCGCGCGCGCGCCTTCCTCTCTCTTCTCTTCTCATCCCTCCTTCTCCACGTCTCCGCTCAGTCCTCCTCTGTCCCGGCGAACTCCACCGTCGCCACTTCGTCTGTTCCCTCTTCGACCTCGGCGCCAACCTCGACCCCGACCCCTTCCGCAAATCTCACCACCTTTCTTGCAACGAGCTCTTACACTACAACATCCGTCAGTCAATCTGGTAGTCAAGATATCCCATTCACTACTGTGGTCCCCACCGTCTTTAATGTCACCAGCACACTTCCAACGCCCACTGTTTCAACGTCTCCCTCTCCGTCGCCAACTCCCATTGTGCTGGCCACGGAAATCACTCCCGCTTTTGGCGTTCTGGGAGCCATCCTCATTCTGACAGGCTTACCGAGCGCATTCTGGGGTCATAAGAACAGATGGTGCGCGGTACCCTCTGCAGCACACATTGAATCACTCAATCTCGGTCTTTCAGGACTTCCTTCTTCCTCATCGGATTTTATACCCTGTCCCTTGTTTGCTTCGTTCTTATCGTCAAATTCGGCATCCTCCCGGCAGTAAATCCCCCGAGTAAAACACTCCAAGGCATGTTCGTACTCGCGTGCTCCGTGGCCGGTATAATGGGTGGTGCTTTTACCATCTTCTTCTGGAAGGCCACCAAATACTTCATTGGGGCCTGGGGGGGGTTTGCCTTTGGCTTGTGGATACAATGTTTTAGAAATGGCGGCCTTATTCCATCCGTTGGATTACGCTGGATATTGTATATCGGTATGACCGTTCTGCGTTCTGCATCCCGAATCTGACCCATTTCCTAGCATGTGGGGTCGTCGCCTTTGTACTTTGTACGATCCCAAAGCTTCATTGGCACATGTTACTTCTGGCAACCGCATTCGTTGGGTCATCAGCCTTTATTCTAGGCGTCGATTGCTACACCACTGCCGGGCTCAAAGAAGTAAGTGATGCTTTTTAGTACGTCCTTGCTTAGCACTTACGTACCCCGCCAGTTCTATGCCTGGAACTTGGGATTCAGAAATCTGTTCCCCAAGTATACTAGCAGCAACATCGAGTTTCCTGTCTCGCAGACCATGGAGATTGAACTTGGCTTGATCGGTGCGGTAGCCCTTATGGGAGGCGCAGTCCAATTGCGTATCCTCCGTGTCCTCCAACGGAAGCTCAAAGAGATCGCCGAGGAGCAAAGGCGCAGAGACGAGGAGGCCGAACTCAACGTGTCCGATCGATTTGCGGAGCTCGCGAAAGAGAAAGAGGAGTGGGAGAATGACCACCCGTCCCTTGGAACGCATGCTCGGTCAGGTAGCGGATACTCGGGCACACCTCTCATGAAGGAATTCCTGACGTCTGGATCCAATGAAGGTCGTTCTTCTACTTTTACTCTCGTCGGTGGTCGTGCACGGCGTGCCTCCGGCGTGTCCGACTTTATGGCAGCGCCGATGCCCGAGGACGAACTAAAGCGTACTGCAAGAAGCTCTCATGCTCAAGGAGCTCTCCTTCCTCATCTGGATCTCGGAATTGGAATTCAGGATGATGTTCCAGCAGGTTTCATTACCGATACCGAACCCAACATCGAAAAAGAGACTAGAGAAGCCCAGAGGGCTCAGATATCCGCCGAGCTGGGCGAACTTGCCCGCAAGGAGGAGCTCCTTGCTGAAATTCAGACCATCAGGCGGTCCATTGATGCGTTGCGGTCCGAAACGCCTGGCCCGGATTCTGATGATTCTCGTTCACGCAAGGTTTCGCTCACCTCACGTCGTACCCTGAGTTACGACCTCGACAGCGCTGTTACCCCTCGGCCTCATACGCGACCTCCTAGACAGCCTGATCCGCGTGGCCGCGCACTATCTATGGAATTGTCGAAGCTTGTTGATACGCCTCCCCTTGGTGCCTCCATAAGCCGCCCCACAAGTGTTCCTTTGCCAAAAGACGATGATTGGGATGCTTACGTACGTGACCGCAAGCTACTTCAGCCACCATCAGGTGTGACCGCACCAATTCCGACCACGCCTGTCTCCACCAACATGCCCAATGCCCAACGTCTCCCTATCCCTCAGGCAGTCACTGAAGCCCTCGTCCAGCGCAAGCACCGCGAAAGCATGCTCGAGGTCGGCGGTAGCGACCCCACTCCCAAAGATGTCTCAGATGAAGATATACCCATCGCCGCCACGCTTGCTGGGGTAGCAAAGGCGCAGACGAAGAAGTCACAGGGTCGTACGGGTAGTAGTGTTCCTGCCGTCCTCCTGCAGCCACCCGGACATGCGCCCGTAGTTGAGCAGCCCCCGCCCAACATCACCCCCCACATCCTCACCCGTACTCGCCCTGCGAAGAGCTCCCCCGAACCGAACCCGAACATTCCTATTGTATTACCCCCCACGCGGCCCGCTAGAGCCTTTGCTCAGGATACTGCTTCGAACGTGCCCTACATTTTGCCGCGTGGTAACGTTGTCGCTCCCGTTCCTCAGAAGGCTGAGGTGCAACGTGTTGCAACGTTCGAGGAACTTGAAGAGCGTCATAGACAGAAGATGCATGGGCTGCAAAACCCGATTACTCAGGCCGAGAAGGAGTCTGCAGATCTGGCGGCTGCTAAAAGTCGATGGGAGCGCTCAATGGCGATTGAGCGGGAGGTAGTGGGTAGGCGTCAAGCGGAAAAGGTGGCGGAGCGCGAACGAGAAGAAAAAGCGAAACGCAAATCAGACGACGGGTCAGGTAAACGAGGCACTGACGGGGGCAAACCTGGTAATCGCGGCACTGGCGGCAACGCCTTGAGTTCAGACAAGCTCGCTGTGTTCACTGGTGGACCTAACGGGTCAGGTTCATCGAAGCGGAAGTCGGTGCTGAGGGTCGAGGGCTGGCAACGCCACCAGCACGACATAGAGCTGGGCGTCCGTCCTAACCCCAAGAGCATGAGACACGACCCTCAGACGCCCGCGAATGCGACTGTCCCTTTTCCTGGTCAGAGTCGACCACCTGGCGATAGGCGGAGGTTTTCCGGGCTTCGTGACCCCCCGAGCTAGAAGACGAAAGGGGGCGTGTTCAAGAAAACTAGTACGAGTTTGGACGACTCTTCTTCTTGATATGCATGTGGGGACTATGAGCTTGATGGACCATAATTTTCTGCATTGGATCATTCCTAGTATTTTAGCACCGCTGTTTTACATCTAGGTCGTCTATCTAGATTTTTGCATTCGTAGGACTGTAATACGTGCAGGACGCATGGTCGGCAGCGGAGGCCCGAGGGGAGCGTGTGAGCGAATATGTGGCAGTGTGGGATCGTTGTGGCTGAATTCCCACGGATTGCACGTGTTGGTGTGTCAGCACGACATTGAACGACGCTCAGTCTCTCAGGCTTTTCTCGTTTTTCCCACCTCTGTTGACGATTCCCACAGCTGGCAGCCAACGTCGATATCCCTGGCGGGAAACTGTTATGAGGACGTTCCATCCTTTCTCTTCCCCACACATCTCCATGCCCGACGCTGCTCACCTCGACGCTCACCTCCATCCGGCGGCGTCAAAGAGCTCGTCTCCACGCCCTCCTTCCCCGCCCCAACCGTCTCTCAACATTCTCGTAGACGCTACTTCTCCTGCAGAACACATTCCCCATCAGTCCGCTCAACAGCTGTCCTCCGCCAAACCCCACACCCCCTCGTCCAACAACGGCGTCGTCAACCACACGCATCCCGCCGTGACCGCCGCTCCACCTTCCGTCCTTTCTAATCCCGATCCAAGCGCGTCTCTCCAATCCATCCTTGCCGCGACCCGCAAGGACCAACTACCCCCAGAGTCTGCGCTTCATCACTGGGCCATTGCTCCTCCCCCTACTCAGCTCACGGCTCCGCATCACGTCACCTTACTTCCACAAGTAAGTCCATCCTTCCCGAGCGCTTAAACGCGTCATCATTCACCGGCCTTGCGCGATAAGCCCTCTGGCAGCAAGAGCAGCAAGCGCAAGCTCGACGAAGGGGAACAGGAGGATCCCCATCCGAAAATTCGTCGTACTGTGCGCGATCATGTTTCGCAGGACCCGTCGCGCGTCATACCGATGACCACAGTAATGTGCCTGCATGCCGCCGTCGCCCAAAAATCATATGGCAGTGAAAAGCGCTTTCTCTGTCCCCCTCCTATCGTCCATATCCAGGGTCCAGTATGGCAGATGCGCTCCCAGCAGCTCTCCATGGCTGTTGTCTCTGAACAGGGGGAGCGCTCCTTTGATCAGAAAACTTCCCTCGACAATAATATGACTGGTAGTTTCAAGTTTCTCCATGTCACCGGTACTGCAAAGGCTAAGAGTTTCACCCTATCTCTTGACATCATGGACCCTCCTTCGACCCCGGGGGAGGGCGGCGGCGATAATACCGGTGGCCGTGTTTGGGCGTCGTTTGATTCAGCTCCTGTAACAATTATATCTAAGCCCTCAAAGAAGACAGCCAAGACGCGTAACATCTCCTCGTGCATTCTGGCTGGAGGTCCAGTTTCTCTTTTCAATCGTATCAACTCGCAAACCGTTCGCACCAAATACATGACCATTGACTCTGCCCAGTTGTGTGCCAGCAACGTCAGTTGGTCAGCTTTCAATGTAAACGTAGTGCGTCGCCCAGAAGATGCTCCGCCTGTCCACGGTATGTTTTCACGTGACCTGAAAGTATTATGCACGAATAACTCACGTTCACAATACTCCAGGTGGCCATCAGGCCGTGACGTACGGGTGTGAGGTAGTGTTATCTGACACGCTTTCCAACATTGCGACATCGCCTCTCGTCATCCGCAAAGTAGATAAAGGACGGGTCTCCCTGGAAGATGGCGGTCCCGTCAGTCAAATGCAAAAAATAGCATTGCAACGGGTCAATGCCGACGGCTCGAGACATTACTTATCTGCCGCGGGTCCTGTACCTGGGCCACCGGGAGTTACCCCTTCTACTCCGGGCGTGTCATCACAAGGCGGAACCCACCCTCTGATTTTCCAATCACCTCGTGTTAGGGAAGAAATGAAAGATGGTGTTCGAGTTCTCTCCGATGAAGTGGATGATTATCTGTGTTGGACAATCGTCGGTATCTGTATGTGTCTTGTGTATGATGCATCAGTGGATATTCTGACCCTACCATTCATAGCCAAGTTCCAATACACGTTTTTTGATGCGTTCGGTCAGAATAATTCGATACCTGAACTTCCTATTACGCCATTTCCAACTCTGTTTACGGCTCCGAGCTACCGTCCAGCGAATAACACCTTGGAATTAACAGTTTCCAACTTCTTTTATGAAGATCCCAAGACGCGGGCACAACAGCCGCTCACGGTTTATCTTGGCAATGTCGGTCCTCTCCGTGCACGTTGCTTTCCGCCGCACGCACCAGGACCACTGACGAATATATCTTATGGTGGTGGAATTCCAGGGCCTTCATCCGAATTAACGTCGAACGACGGGGCTGTGCCAGGCGTTGCGTCCAATGTTCCCGCGGGAAGGTACCCACCATTGCACACTCTGGTGACGGTGGACATGCCTCCACTGGCTGAAATTATCAAAGCATTCCAGGAGGATATCGCCCCCCCTAATCTCTTGACCACCGATAGCGCAACAGCCGGACCTCATACAGCGCCATCTGGTGGTGAAAACGCCGGTGCAGGGAATCAGGTTGATGGACCAACCAATGGCGGGCCCCAAACACCCAACAGCTCGCCGCAGCCATCAATTGCCGGTAGAAGTCTGCCCATCTTATTTATTAGGGCTTCCGATGGGGTTGGCTACCATTCTGGAAGAACGATTGCTTGCGAGAATGTATTTCAGTCCATGGATCTTAGTGGCATGGCTTCGGGCCACGTTCTTGCGCCACCTGGAGGGCCAACACCTGACGCGGGTTGGCTCGCTGCTGCTCAGGCTGCAGCAAACGCGGACGGGGGTTTGCACGGGTGGACATTGAGGGTACTGTAACGTTAATCCTGGCCCTTGTATTGCGTTCCTTTGCTTGTTTTTTGCTATATACGTTGTGCTTCGCTCCCACTTCAACTGTGTCTTCTTTGTGCCGGGATATTGGTCTAGCTTTTACGCATGCACGACCAGAGACTGAGATGGGTATATGTCGTAATGTTATCGCTGCTGTTCATCTATGGAACACGTTCGTGGGGAGACGCAGCCGACCGCAATTGGTAGGCACGGGCTGTGACATTGACAGCCTGCGATAAAATCCCAACTAGCTGCTCGGCCGTAGGACTTGACGGATCGTTACTGCCGCACCGCGCCCACCGTTCACGTACAGCACCAGACACCAGGTAAGTTTGGTCCGGCCGCAGTCGATCGATAAGAGTAGCCCGGCCATGATCTCTCCTCTCTCTCCTTTCGTTTCTACCATCAGCCATTTCTCTTCCAGAGGTGCTGAACGTCTCTCGTTCTACCGCAGTTCACAAACTCGATTCCTCTCCGCCCCGTCCAACAAGCCAGGCATGTTCATCTACGACGGTATCCGCTCTCAGCTTGAATGGAATTCCACCCTGAGCCCCGCAAAGGCTATCCAGCCGACTCCCGAGACCAAGTACCTTCGCAAGGTACGCCATCCTCTGTCCGTGGGCCAATCCAATGCTCACATAACTTTCAGACCGCCATCATTGCGACGATAGGTGCGCATACAAGCTCGCTAGTTCGATTTGGACTCTTATACTGCTGCAGGACCAAACACAAATTCCGTCGAAAAGCTTGCTGCATTGAGGCGTGCGGGTGTCAACGTCGGTCAGTCATCCTCAAATACGATCGTGCCATCGTTCACATCGTAACGAATCTCAGTGCGCATGAACTTTTCTCATGGCTCGTATGACTATCATCAGAGTGTCATCGACAACACCAGAAAGATGATCGCCGGTGAGCTACTCGCATCCCAAGACGACGCATTGATGTTGAGACACACTTGAAGCTGAGCCTGGACGCCCTGTTGCGATCGCTTTAGATACCGTATGTACCCCCAAGCGCTCGATTCTAGGACTGGGCTCATGATATCATAGAAAGGCCCCGAGATCCGCACCGGTTTGATGAAGGACGGCAAAGATGTATGCACATACGCAGCTCCTTGTTGATCAGCCAGACTCACGCTCACTGTAGATTCCCATCAAGCAAGGCCACGAATTCATAATTACCACAGACGATAGACACAACGAATCTTGTGATAGCGAACGCCTTTGGCTCGACTATGTTAGTACTTCTAGTTGATCAACACAACGTCCCGAGCAATTTCTTTGCAGAAAAACCTTCCCAAAGTCACCGCACCAGGAAAGCTCATATATGTTGACGACGGTAATTTCATTAATTCAATTCTTAAGTTATATACTCACTCGTGTTCAGGTATCCTATCTCTTCTCGTCTTGTCCATTGACGGGACCAACGTCCGCGTTCGTGCCCTGAACAACGGCACACTCTCTTCTCGCAAGGGTGTCAATCTCCCCAAGACGGATGTGGATCTACCTGCGCTCTCCGAAAAGGACAAAAAGGACCTGTTATTTGGCGTCAAGAATGGTGTCGACATGATCTTTGCGTCCTTTATTCGCCGTGCTCAGGATGTCAAGGACATTCGTCAGGTCCTGGGTCCAGACGGTGCCAGCATCAAGATCATCGTCAAGATCGAGAATGAACAAGGTGTCGAAAACTTTGATGAAATCCTGCGCGAGTGTGATGGAGTGATGGTTGCTCGCGGTGACCTTGGCATTGAGATTCCCGCAAGCCAGGTTTTCCTGGCTCAGAAGATGATGATTGCCAAATGCAACATTGCAGGAAAGCCTGTGATCGTTGCTACGCAGATGCTTGAGGTGAACTTTGGCTTGTTTGTTTGACTTGATTAGGAGCTAATTTAACTTTCTGCAGTCAATGACAGTGAGCCGAAAGAGAAGCATATATTGGGATTGGTCTACTGAAAATTCAACAGTACAACCCACGGCCTACCCGTGCCGAGGTTAGCGACGTTGCCAACGCTGTCCTCGATGGCGCCGACTGCGTCATGTTGTCAGGGGAGACTGCAAAAGGAAGCTATCCCGTGGAGTCCGGTAGGCATTCTGCATACTTGAGTTTGGGGCGATCGGCTGAGAATGTTCCAAGTTCTCATGATGGCCGAGACCTGTCTTCTTGCTGAAGCTGCTACTTGTTATCCCCCTCTATACGATGAGCTGAAGGCAATCCAACCCCGTCCCACAGAGACGGTAGAGACTGTAGCGATCGCCGCGGTTGCTGCTGCTTCCGAACAGAATGCCAGTGCTATTCTCGTACTGTCCACCAGCGGCAACACTGCTCGCTTGGTGTCCAAGTACAGGCCTTTGGTACCGATCATCACTGGTATGCCGATCTGAGCATGACATGATGTCTTGTACTTATGTGACATGCCTGCTCAGTGACTCGCAACGAGCAGACTGCCCGCCAGATCCACTTGCACCGTGGATGTTACCCATTCTGGTACCCTGAACCACGGGGTATTCTAGAGAGTCAATGGCAGAAAGACGTGAGCCTGGTCCAAGGATTTTCGAGCATATCCTGACTGTGTCTCTCCCTTCAGGTTGACAATCGTATTCGTTTCGGGTTGAAGAATGCTCTTGAACTGAATATTATCAAGACTGGCACGACGATCATCGCTGTCCAGGGGTGGAAGGGAGGGCTCGGACACACCAACACCCTTCGGATCCTGTCCGTCCCAACTGATGCTGCCGATTTCGAATTGCAACCCCTCGGTGCGCATTGAGCTGGCCTAGAGCGACTGTTTGTTTCCCACATAGAAATCACCGCTGTTCTACCTGTATAGTACTGTAGTGAATCGAATCGATACGTCTAAGCATGGCGCTCTTCTGCCTGGCGAGCCTTTCGTGTTCTCATTGCCCTGTCTTCACCCCGTTTTACAATGAACCTCTCTTACACCTCCGGTAATATATTGAGTTCATTCAGATGCCTCCCTTCCGCCGTTGCACCCCCGTGTGTTGAGCTGATCCATTTGATGACAAGCCACGGATGCCCGGCTTCGCCTGCCCTCGTTCATTTTAAGCCTCAGATTTTATCAAGCTCAACCACTGAACCAGAACCTACCGGGGCGAATGGCGCCCAATGGACGTCGGCAGACCCGATTTTGCGAAACTGTGGCTGTCGCTTGGATCCCTTCTCACGCCTGTACATAGCATCACCGATCCGACTCGCCACGGGCCTACCAGTTTTGCGGAAAGTGAACGCGCGGGCGCTGACCTCGAGCAAGCGGGTGGATGACGAGGCCGGTCCCAACTGGGCTGTGGAGTTGAAGCAGGCGTCCGAGTCTGCGTGCGCTCGGTTATGAAGTTGGGTACTGAGGTGCAGAGAAGCATATGGAACCTGCTGCGGAATGTACGAGAGAGGAAATGTTTTCGCGCGCGACCGATGCAGCGGGACAGAATTTTCGTGATGAGCTTGGTTATTCTTAAAAGCCTCAGACGCGAGCCATCGCCCTCGTTGCCGTCCTCTGGGCCCTTGATGGCGTCTTTCAGCTACTTTTCCATACCGCAGCGCGGAAGTGGCTACACAGACAAGCCACGTTTGACCAACGGTCTCCCAACATATTCATCCGCTGTCCAGGAGAAGATGCACAGACATACCCGCTCCATGTCGTGGACGCTCCCCGTTTCTGTCCCAATCCCTGGCGTGCGCACTCGCAGGCTGCGCCTCTTCATGCCGAACCCCACTCGCATGCCACACCTTGGCCTCTCGCGCGTCGGCAGGCGACGAGGGCCGCTCATCCTTTGCCTGCTCTTCATCGCCTCTCTCTGCACATTCTTCTCCTTTGCCCGCAGATTTGGCCCCGAGGAGAAACAATGGACCCCAAACTTTGGAGAATCATCCACGCTCGTCTTTGGTAGAGAGGACATCCAGCGAATTTGGAAATGGGAGATTGCCAGCGGCCACTACCCCAGCAAGAGGGAGAGTAAGTCGTCAGAATGTCCTGGCACTTTTCCCTTTCTTTGACACGCGCCAACAGTTCCGGAGCAAGTTGGTTTGACGTCCCCCCCTCTGAATCCTGCCCTTGCTCCGCGAAAAGTCCCCACCATCCCTTCGCGATTCAGACCGCCGCCTGGTCCCGTAGCCACGACGACACGAGGGGACGGTCCACGCCGTGTTTACCTTGACAGTCAAAGTCAGCCCCCAAACGTCGCCTACCCTCCACGTCCCGTTCCCGGAACTGTTGCCGATCTAGACATTGTCATGGAGCAGTGCGATTTTTCTCAGAACAAGGTAGTAGTATTGACTATCTATATCTGTCACACTCATTCATGTGTACCCAGTATGTTCGCGATTGTCTGGAAGTTCTCCGCCTTGGCGCCGGTCTAGACAATGGTAATCATTTGAGGAGAGGCAAGATTGACGAGTGGAAGTACATTTACATGGAACAAGACCGCGAAAACTTTACTGAGCCAGCACAAATCTCTTTGGCAAACGTCATCGCCCCGCGCCCCGCGCAGTCTGCTGGCATACAGGATCCCAACGCTGGACTTGCGAAAAAGCGTGGAGTAGAATGGGAGCCCCCTCTACATTTTCGTCCGACACTCCAACACATCCCCTATTCCAGTCTCCCGTCGCCGTGCGATCCTGAAAACCCTCGCCTTTTTCATATGTTCTGGACCGGTCCATTCACAGACAAACCATATCTTGCCCTTCTCTCTTTCTTGTTCACGCAAAATCTCGGCCTTCATCTGAAAGACGACTCTGAGCCCGACGTTTGTCGTCCAGAGTTTTGGTTGTGGATCAACCCTGGTCCAGCAGCCTCTGTCCCCAATCCTTCGGCCCTTACCGATATGTATGAGCAACTCAAGACAAATCCTTGGGCAGCTCCCTTTTTGCATCCCAGATTCAAGGATATTATCAAGTTCAAGCTGTGGAACACCACTGACCAACTTGATGGCATTCCTGAGCTGAAAGACGAATGGCGAGAGCTCAAGGAAACCCTATTTAATTCCGGAGGTCATATCATCAACGTTCCTGCTGATCGATCCAAGACTGTCGAGGCGTCTCCTGCGATGGCTGAAGTAGATAACACCACCGATACCGCAGTGCCAAAAGCATCATCTACTAGCAACGACAAGTCTGATGAAGATGACATGCTTAACCGAACGGGTTCCAAGTCCTCATCATCGTACGATCGTCTTTCTGTTATATTGTCAGACATGGCTCGGTTCGTGCTATGTCACAGGTTTGGTGGTATTTACCTCGATGCAGACACCATCTTCCTGCGGGACTGGGAAGAGCTCTGGGGCTGGAAGGGTGCTTTCGCATATCGGTGGTCTCGTTTGGAGAAGTACAACACTGCAGTACTTCGTATGAACAAGAATTCCGCTCTTGGGTCGTTCCTCTTCCGTACCGCTCTCAAAAATGGCTTGGACTTTCACCCCATGACGGTTTCCCGATACACAAAAGACGCGCACTTGGAAGGCCTCCTCCTACGCCTTCCGGATGCTCTTTTTGACTCCGCGTGGCTCAACACTGAGGATTTCCAGCGGGAGCGACCCCCTCAACCGTATTTCACCGAGTGAGCACTAATACACCGCCACTGGATTGACATTGTTGACCGACTTTTAAAAGGTTCGCTGACTTTTTCAACACGCCTGTACAAAATAGTGCAGCACCGCAAGCTTTGGGCTTCGAGGGCTTCTTCCGTGGCGCCTACTCTTACCATTTCCACAACTTCTGGTGAGCGATTGGCATGACCCTTGTGATTTCGCTGTTTAACTCGCGCGTACCTAGGTGGAAGCCGTTTGATCCTTCGCGCAATTGGCCAGACCTTGGATCCAGATTCTCAGCTGGCGAAAAAGCTGCACGTGCTGCCGCAATGCCAGATGTCGAGCCCGAAGAGTGGGTAGACAGAGTCGCTGACGACAAACGAGACCTTGACTGGGCAACTGTCCTCAAACGAACCTTTGAAGCATACATCCGCGGTGAACGGCCAAATATGTATGGAGAGTGGCTTCAATGGTGACGACTTACGGGGTCCCGCTGTCTCGCTCGCATCTACTACCTATCCAACAATCTACTTAATATCCAACTCCACATTTTCCACGATCACGCATGTCGTGCATGCATGCAAATTGCATTTTCCATTATCGTTGGATTAGATCTGACCTCCTCCAGTGCGAACCGTGACACCATATACCAACTTCCTGACGAGCATCCTGTCAATACATTTCACGTTCAATCCATTCATTCCGGACCATGCTAGTTAGTTCGCGCGCAACGACAAGTCGCAGCAGAGATCTAGCTGTAGGATTTGCATAGGAGGATAACGTATTTGAATTCTAATGTTTCTCTTCTCGGGGGACTGCTGGTCGCGTTTTCTCCTGTCAGGGAAAGTTTTCGAGATTCACGCCTGAGCTGTTTTCGCTTGAGCAGCGGCGACCGTCGCTTTGAGCTGAGCAATTACGTCTTCGGGACTAGGTGCACCGAAGATCGCAGTTCCAGCCACGATGACATTGCTCCCTGTGCACACGGCATCTCAGTTTCAGGGACGTGACACACACCAGCGACATACCGGCCTCGGCGCAGACACCGATAGTCTTCGTGCTGACACCGCCATCGACTTCGATATCTTTGCTAGGAAATCGAGTGCGAAGCTCAGCGACTTTTGGCACACAACGTTCGATAAACTTTTGCCCGCCACGACCTAGTACGGGGTCGTTCATGGAATGGCAACGGCCTCAGTTAGACATGTGCAACTAACCGGGATATACGGTCATGACCAACAGCATATCGGCCGCGGCACCGACTTCATCGGTGATAACCGTAGATGGCGTATCCGGTGAAATCGCAACACCAGCTTTCATGCCGCGTTTGCGAATGGCACGGATGATGGACAGCGCATCGGCTTTGGCGTATTAGAAACGCACGGCAAGTGAGGAGAGCACAGACTCACAGGTTGCTTCGATGTGAAAGCAGTACAACGAGCCCCCTGCGTCGGCAATGTCGTTGACCCACTGGGAAGCGAGGTGTCACTGATCTGTAACGCCAGGTGCAGCGTATGGTCACCTTCTCTGGCTGTGCCACCATCATGTGGCAATCCATGAATATTCCAGGCACGCCCTTTGACACACACGAAAGCACGGGTGCACCTGAAGTATGTGTCAGGTGAGGGGTCCTCTGCAGAGCGGCGACCAACCCATGGTGATGTTCGGCACGAAATGGCTGTAGATCAATCAGTATATCTGAGGTTACGAGACAACAAGACATGCCCATCCATGACGTCTGTAAGGACACTGTCGTCAATCACATCGCCATCAGAGTCGCTCGGAACGCAGTACCCATATGAAGCCACTCGGCACCCCCTTTCATCATTCTCTTGCATTCTGCAGTTAGTTGTCCAAAATCTGAGGCTAGCACGGACGGTGCAATGATAGGGCGAGGCATGGTGTACGAATGGGACGAAGGAGAGCGTTGATTCGGCCGCTTGCACAGGCTGGTGTGAGCCTCGATCTACGATACCTGCCTATTTCGGACACCGCCGTCACGGTAGTCTGGTGATAACGCCCTGATGCACGGATCACTGCAGCTTGACAGAGAGACAGCTGCCACACGAGATGTCGATGATCATAGATAAAAGCACCGCTTGACCATCTACACTTTTAAAATCATCCCCCTCACATCCATATCCTTCGTCTGCAACACTCTTTTAGATTCTAGACTTGACGCCTCTGCTTTTGTCATGTCCACTCGCCCAGTATTTATTGCATCAATCATCGTTGTCCTGATGGTATTTGCCCACGCAGAGTCCATCCCGTTCGAACGTCGATGTGCGTACGCGGTGCGCCTGTGTTTGGTTGTCGTACTAACCCTGCGACCTCAGACGACGTCGCGAGTGCTATGGACTCGTACTACACGTCCGAGTCCGAGGCATGGGGCTCCTATACCTCTGAGGATGGTTGGTACTATTTACAATTCCTGCCTTCGCGCCTGTGTTTGGTTGTCGTGCTAACCCTGCGACCTCAGACGACGTCGCGAGTGCTATGGACTCGTACTACACGTCCGGGGCATGGGGCTCCTATACCTCTGAGGATGGTTAGTACTGTTTACAATTCCTGCCTTCGCGCCTGTGTTTGGTTGTCGTGCTAACCCCCGAGCTCAGACGACGTCGCGAGTGCCATAGGCTCGTACTACACGTCCGAGGCATGGGCCTCCTATACCCCTGAGGGTGGTTAGTACTGTTTACAATCCCTGCCTTCGCGCCTGTGTTTGGTTGTCGTGCTAACCCTGCGACCTCAGACGACGTCGCGGACTCGTACTACACGTGGACCTCTTATACCTCTGGGGGTAGTTAGTACTGTTTACACTTCCTGGCCTTCGCACTTGTTCACTTAATCTCACTTGATAGCTGTCATACTAAGCGCTGTCTCGGTCGGCATTCAAGAGGGTTTCTCAGATGGTACGTCACTAACTCGCTGGCCATAGCACTACTCAACATTTGCATAGCCTCCACTTGGCTTGCGTCCCATGCAGCCGAGGCCACCAGAACCAGCTTTATTGTCGCTACCGTGACACGTACGTGATTTTAAAACCCTGGCAGCGGAGACCGACCAAACCTTGCCACATCTTCTGTAGCCGTCAGTGGCGTGGCTGGGAGCATAGTAAGCTCTGTTGGTGACCCGGCTGGTACCCTCGCCACCAGCAGTGTGGGTATCCCTACTTCGTCTGGTGGTTCACAGTTCACTGTAGCTCCAACGCCCACCAGGTAGGAAGCAGGCTTCGTCATCGAGGATAATGCTGAGCCAATTTCAGTACCACAAATGCTGCCGCAAATGTGCATTCCATGACGCTGAAAGCCTCACCGGTGCTTGCTACATTAGTGACTGTCGTCGGGGCAACTTTGCTGGGTGCTTGGTTGACGTGCTAGAGTAGCGATCATGTAGTCACTCTTCTGACGCCCATTGCTAGGCGACATCGCAGTGGTGATAGTGCGTCGGGGGAATATCAAGTATCCATGGGACTAATTTAATACGCTGATTAGCGGTGGGCTACAGCCAATTGCCTTCTGGAAACTATGGCGCAAATTGTTACGAAAGGAGCACAATATCCGGAATAAGAGAATGAGGATTAAGTATGTTAACATGGTTTACTCATCCGCCTTGTCCATGTCCCTGTTATACTGTGCAAAGTTGAAGAATCTCACTGCAGATGGAAACACAGAGACCCACTTTTGGGTTGAAGAACAGAGAGTTGTTGCCCCATGGGAAGGGTTTGACTCTGCGGTTCAAGTATGCATATGACGGAGGCTGCGGAAGAGTACCATTGTTTTCTTCTATCAGGGGCTCTTCATGGGCGGCATGCTCCGACTCGACATTGTATACCCATGCACATGTAACGAAAGCTGGCAGGGAACGTGAGACTAGGTGTAGGATAACGGGGTGGGACGCACTAGCAGGAAATGCAACGTAAAAGCTAGAAAGATGAGCGAGACGAAGACTACACATATCTGCGACATACCTTATTTTTCGCCAGAGATCAGAGGTGTCTGTGGGAGATTGAGTAGACGGAAAGTGAAGGTGGAGGACTACACACGTGCGGCGTGTTCACGGAGAGCATTGAGCTGGACAAAGTACTGCGAGCCCGAGGGTGCGTTAGTGGCGAGGGAGCGGGCAAAGCGGGACACGGCGCGGAGGGACGAGGACCTTGCAAGGAGGGACATGTTCAATCCAAGCCGGAAACGAACACTCGCGTCGGGACGGGTCGAGGAATTAAATCTCCGATAGGCTCCGCTTAAAGGACTTGTGCGATTTCGTGCGGGGTGGAGGTGACGCGTCTCATAAGTATACGCTCCCCGCCATGGTCGTTCGCGCCCAGTCATCCGCCGCCGGCGTACTCGCACTACTCTCTGAACCGGATCCCGCATTCAAGCAGCACGCCCTCGCTGCACTCCATCCGCTCGTACCTCAATTTTGGGCAGAAATATCAGAGCATATCGCCTCGATGCACGTATCTCTCTCTTCTTTCTCCCCCTTGCCTCACAGCGACGTTCGATGCAGTGAGAGCTTGTACGAATCTGACTCGCTTCCGAAATCTGCTCGTGATCTCGCTGCTTTGCTCGCAAGCAAAGTCTACTACTACCTGGGCGAGTACGATGAAGCTCTCTCCTTCGCTCTTGGCGCAGGTGGCGCATTCGAGGCCGAAGCTCGTGATTACGACTCTGGAGAATACGTCGAAACCGTCATCTGTACGTTTCCTTACCATGTCATATGGGTATGCCAACAAGCACGCATTTGCCCAGCCAAAGCAATAGACAGATACATTCTCCAACGCTCAGAAGAGGCCTCCAAGATTGATCCTCGGTTACAGCTCATCATAGAATCCATATTTCAACGTTGTATAGACGAGGGAGAGTACAGGCAGGTGCGTGCTACATTCGTCTCCCACCCACAAGCTGCTACTCATTCTCTTACCCTCAGGCAATCGGCATCGCGCTCGAGTCTCGCCGCCTCGACGTGATTTCCCGAATTTATGACGTCACTAGCGATGTGTTGCTCCTGTCCTATGCAATGGAGGCCGTTCTTGATACCGGCTTTTCGCTCTCGTACCGTGACCAAGTTCTAAACTTTTTGCTGCCACTCTTCCCCTCACCATCCTCCAAAACGAAGTCTTCCCATATCCACTCGCTGGCGCGCCTCCTTGTTACGCTCAACAATCCTTCCTTGACTGTACCATTACTGATGTCACTGGTACCTAAAGAGAAGTTATTGGCGTACCAGTTTGCATTTGATTTGGCTGAAGGTGGTACGAGAGAGTTTTTAGAAGGCGTCCGGAAGCATTTGCCAAAGGGCACCGAGGTTGGGTTTCCTTTGTTCTCTTGACTGGCTCTTTTCGTGACCAATCATGGTAAGCAGGAAAAAAGGAACATCTATGGCAAGCTCCGCAACATACTCAGTGGCCAGGAATCCGTAAAGCTCTATCTCGAGTTTCTTAAACGAACGAACAAAGTAGACATGTTGATTCTGAAGAATAGCAAGGTAATTATCCACAGGATAGGATCTGCTAAGCACTCATTCCGTTTAGGAGTCGCTTGAGCCTCGGTCGTCAATATACCACACTGCCCTCACACTGCAGAATGCATTCATGCACGCAGGCACGACATCTGACGTCTTCTTACGAGAAAACCTTGAATGGCTAGGTATGGCTACGAATTGGGCCAAGTTCTCGGCCACTGCTGCCCTCGGAGTTATCCATAAAGGGTACTTCCAGGAGGGCATGAACATTCTGGGCCCTTACCTCCCTCAGAATGGCGCTGAGAGCCAGATCCAGGGGGCGGCGTATTCGGAGGGTGGAGCCCTTTATGCATTAGGCTTGATTAACGCCGGGTGTGGTAGCGGGCAGACGGTCGAAAGCTATCTTCGAGAGACTCTTAAGAACGCGCAAGGCGAGATTGTGCAACATGGGGCAGCTTTAGGTCTTGGCATTGCCGGAATGGGCGGACACAGCTCCGGTGCCTATGACGATCTAAAGGAGACGCTATTCTCGGATTCTGCTGTCGCTGGCGAGGCTGCAGGATATGCCATGGGTCTCGTGATGCTAGGTTCTGCTAGTCAAACTTGTGCAGAAGAAATGATCACTTATGCTCGGGAGACTCAACACGAGAAGATCATCCGAGGTTTGGCTATGGCCCTCGCATTCGTATTTTACGGCCGGCAAGAAGAGGCTGACGAGACCATCCGATCGCTGTTGACTGAGAAGGTAAGTTAGCTTCTCCCTTTGAGTCACATCCCTCTGATGCAACTTTTGGAGGACCCTATCTTGCGCTACGGCGGTGTCTACACCCTTGCTCTTGCGTATGCCGGAACGTCAAACAATGACGCTGTTCGCCAACTGTTGCACATTGCTGTTTCGGACACGTCAGACGATGTGCGAAGAGCAGCCGTCACGTCACTTGCGTTCCTTCTGTTCAAGAATCCTGGACAGGTCCCCAGGATAGTTCAGCTTCTTAGCGAGAGCTACAACCCTCATGTCAGATGCGGAGCTACCCTCGCACTTGGTATCGCGTGTGCGGGCACAGGCATGCAGGTGATAACACCGTTTCTGGCCATTTGGAATTTTAACCTATGAATACCTCGCAGGATGCTGTCGAGATCCTGGAACCGATGACCAAGGATGGAGTGGACTTCGTCCGTCAGGGAGCATTTATTGCTCTTGGCATGATCCTCGTACAACAGTCTGAGGCATCATCTCCATCGATATCATCCACGCGTATACTCTATACCAAGGTCATTTCTGACAAACACGAAGATCCTATGGCGCGCTTTGGTGCGGCGGTTGGTCAAGGGCTGACCGATGCAGGAGGTCGCAATGTGACCATTAGCCTGCAAAGCCGAGCGGGCAGCCGAAATACGAACGCCATCGCGGGGATGGCGTTGTTCTGCCAGTTTTGGTATTGGTACCCTCTCGCGCACTGCGCTTGCCTTGCGTTCGAACCTACGGCTGTCATTGGCTTGAATGAAGACTTGAAGGTCGGTTGATCAATTCCACGAGTTGCGGACGCCAACAGCCTTGCAGGTGCCCAAGTTCGAGTTTATCTCGAATGCTAGGCCAAGTCTGTTTGCCTATCCAGCGTCTGCAACACCACCAAAGAGAGAGACTGCAGCGAAGATGGCTACCGCTGTGCTTTCGACAACGGCTAAGGTAAAGGCGAGGGAAAAGCGAAAGGCGGCGGCCGAGTCTGACGCGATGGACACTGTGAGATAGATTGTCATCGGCTGTTTGGCACCTCTAACTTGTTCACAGGATGAAAAAGTCGACTCAAAGAAAGACGGGGATGTGGAGATGAAGTTGGAGATGAAGTTGGACGACGTGGGATCAGACGAATCTAAGGCAACCTCAACAAAGCGAAAGGCAGAACCTAACTTTGAAAAGATTGCCAACTTCTCGCGGGTGACACCGGCCCAGTTGAACTACATCAGTTTCCCTCCCGACGGACGGTATCAGCCAGTGAGGCCCGTCTCGCTTCATGCGCAGGCCGCAAAAGGAGGCAGGGCAGCATTAGCTGGGGTGGGCAAAAAAGGAAATGGCTCTCCGGGGCAGTTATCGGAACGATACGCGGGTGGAGGGGGGATTTTGATCCTGGTGGACGAGCGGCCGAATGAAGAGGCCGAGTTGATTGACCTTTCACCGCCTGTTGTGGCGGAGGTGACAGGGAACGGCAGTGCTGTTGCCAGTGGACCTGTGCCAAGTGAGCGGAACCTGCACATCGCATTGGATGAGAACACGGGGAACGCTGAGCCACCCGCATCTTTTGAGGTGAGTTGGCCAGGGTTTGGTGGGTGGACGTGCGCTGACCGGAAGTGCAGTACGCGTTCGATGTAGACGAGTAGCTCGCTTAGTGTACTGGTATGAGAATGGACCGGCGTGAGAGTGACGTGATTAGATGTGACATCACGGGGCGTGACTGTAACAGCTGATAAGGTGATGGGGTGGATTGGCAGAGACGCGTCCTCTCTCAACACCACCAATGGAATCCCGCACAATGGAACATCGCAGAGCCAGTACGTCCTCTGCCCCCCTCCTAGCCCGGTGCATTCAAAGGACGCGTGCACATATAGCCTACAAGAACAAGGGTGGCCTGAAACAGGATGATCTTCGGCGTCGTCGCGAAGAGCAGCAAGTCGAGATCAGACGGCAGAAGCGCGAGGAAAACATTGCAAAGAGGAGAAACTTCCTTCCAACTTCTACCGTCGATTCCGATGAAGAGACCGCCGCCAGAGACTGGGAGCCACCTGTACGATTGCTTACCCCTCGAGTCGCATGTCCAGCTAACATTCGTTCAGCTTGCAGAAGAAATGATCGCAGGCGTCTTCTCAGATGATCCAGATCGTCAGCTTGACGCGACCACAAAGTTCCGTAAGTTGCTTTCGAAGGAGAAGAACCCACCCATCGAAAAAGTCATCGAATGTGGCGTCGTCCCTCGCTTCGTCGAATTCCTGCGAAATGGGCAATCCATGCTCCAGGTAAGCGGTCTCACTTTCGCCCACTTGCGCGGCACTGAACCTCGGTGCAGTTCGAAGCGGCCTGGGCTCTGACAAACATTGCATCTGGAACCGCCGAGCATACTCAAGTCGTGATAAATGCTGGTGCGGTCCCCGAGTTTATTAACCTCTTGTCATCCCCCGTACTCGACGTTCGCGAACAAGCCGTCTGGGCGCTCGGAAACATCGCAGGTGACAGCCCACAGTGCAGAGATTACGTTTTACAACAGGGTGCTTTGCGACCCCTGTTGACCCTTTTGAGTGAAAATCACAAATTGAGCATGCTCAGGAATGCCACCTGGACCTTGAGCAACTTTTGCCGAGGAAAGAATCCTCAACCAGAATGGGAGCTGGTGAGCGACAGGTTGTCTCGCTCTTCCCTTGCTAACCCTCAAAAGATCTCACCTGCTCTAACAGTCCTAACCAAACTGATTTACTCGATGGACGATGAAATCCTGATCGATGCTTGCTGGGCAATTTCTTATCTCTCCGACGGGTCCAACGACAAGATTCAGGCCGTAATCGAGTCCGCGGTGTGTAGGAGATTGGTGGACCTGCTGATGCACAGTTCGACCGCAGTTCAGACCCCTGCTTTGCGTTCCATCGGAAATATTGTTACTGGAGATGATCTTCAGACCCAAGTGGTCATTGCCTCCGGCGCTCTTCCTGCCCTTCTGTCACTCCTGTCGTCGCCAAAGGAAGGAATTAAGAAGGAGGCTTGCTGGACGATCTCAAACATCACCGCTGGTTCACCTCCTCAGATCCAGGCCGTTATTGATGCCAACATCATCCCTCCTCTTATTAATATCCTTCAAAACGCCGACTTCAAGACTCGGAAGGAAGCTTGCTGGGCGATTTCTAACGCGACCTCTGGAGGTCTCCAGGAGCCTTCCCAGATACGTTATCTCGTTTCTCAAGGTTGCATCAAGCCACTATGCGATCTCCTCACGATGATGGATAATAAGATTATCCAAGTTGCTCTTGACGGTCTTGACAACATCCTCAAGGTTGGTGAGGCCGACAAACAGGCAGCCGGCCCTGGAGCCGTGAATCAGTATGCCCTATACGTCGAGGAAGCCGGTGGCATGGTCACTATCCATAACCTTCAGTCACACGACAACTTGGATATCTACAAGAAGGCTTTCAATATCATGGACAAGTATTTCCCTGATGAGGAAGAGGTAGATGCTGCCATTAGCGCGCCGGCTGTCGACGCCTCCGGTGCTTACGCAGTATGTGCACTTCTTTCCCGCCCACTGGTCCGCTCACCGGTTGTCTAGTTTCACTCCGATATCAGCGCACCACAAGGGGGTTTCAGCTTTGCACAGCAGTGACCAGTTTGCTGCGTGGCAAATGCACCCGTGCCGTCGTTCAATACTTTCTCCTTACCCAGTCACCATTTCATGAACATCATGTAACGTCCTTATCGAAGCCGCCAGATAGTCCTTTTCCCCTGCACGATACAACCTTTTTTTTCTTGCTTCATGCTGAGTGTCGTAGGCATTCGCTTGGTGTATGTACGAAAATGCGTCTAACGGACGCTGCGCCACCTGCACGAGTCGTGGATGATTGTGTAGCATGGGGATGTTATCGTTGCCGTGTGTGACAGCGTACACGGGGTAAATAGAGCTGTACAAACCAATGGTGTACTGCAATCGACTTTGATCCTCTACTACGACTCTAGCCACACTGTCGCTGATGGCTTCTCAAATCCTACCTCTGGGCGAGTCTGCTCGCACAAGACGAGAGTCGCGCAGAACTGATCGATTCGTTTGACAGAACTCATCGACAGATGTATTGGATCACGGATTTGGGTGATCATGAAGAGTGACCGGGAGTTCACTGGAACGCTCCTAGGTTTCGATGATTTCGTCAGTGAGTGGATCTGGTTGGCGCGTTGGTCTCGTCAAACGCTGAGTTGATACCAGACATGGTGCTGGAGGACGTAACGGAATAGTGCGCACACTCATCCGGGCGAAGGAACGACCACTCAGTCTTTCTTTCAGCGAGACGACGGCGCAGGGACGTAAGAAGACGCAGCTTGCTCAGACGCTGCTGAACGGTAATAATATCTGCATGGTGGGTCCTGCCCGCGAGAGCATCTGGAACTGCACGTTCACGAACCGAGCAGCTAATACCGGGTAGCGCGGGTCCGGATGCGTGAAGGAGAGGAGAGGCTCGTCGACCGTAGACTTTTTTGCCAAATAGTGATACACAACACGACTTGCTTCCAAATTTCGTCCCCAAGATGCCCGTCCGTATTCGAATGGCCATGCATGGCCGCAAGCACAACAAGATATTTCATTTAGTTGCCATAGACCAGCGCAAGCGTCGTGACGCAAAGCCGGCAGAACTTTTGGGCATATACGACCCCGCCCTTAAGCCAGGAGCGGCACACAAAACAGTCCAGTGGAGCGTGGACAGGATAAAGTATTGGTTGGGAGTCGGTGCGACGCCTAGTAAATCTGCAGTGCGATTGTTGGAATGGGTAAGTGGGTTCGGGATCGAGGCGTACGCTTGCTAAGACGCTCGTAGGGAGGCGTCATCCCACCGGGTTCGAAATACCATCCCAAAGCGCTTGGACCACGGGCGCCTGCGCCTTCAGATGCAGCGGCTCCACCGGGCACCGTCGCTGACGCTTCCAACTCCGGCTTCCCTCTGTCATCCAGTTTGCCATGACCTGAAGTCTTGTGCCGACCCAATCCACTGTGAGCCCGGTGCACCGCGAGTCTGACGCGCTACACATATCACCGCCCACTGCTCATCGCAGCCTGCTCTACACGTGTTTCCTTTGAATTACGCACTATTAATATACCTCCGTTTGCAAAAAAGCGCATATCCCGTCATGCCCAGCAATTTGTGCTAGTTCTACTCCCGTCAGGTCGTCAGGATCCTGGAAAGAGGTTGCAGCCCTGCCTCCATGTCCACATATGTCAAGACAGACCTTGAGTGTTACGTCTGCACCGTGCTCGATCAGTACTTTGACCACTGGCAAACTACCTCTATCGCATGCCAGGTGTAGCGCCGTGTAGCCCTACAAACAGATGTCATCGCTGGGGATCAACGAGAGGAAACCGACACACGTATTCATCACGCTGGTTGACATCCACCAAAGTGTTTTCGGCGAGAAATCGGCTGATGTTGTTCACGTCCCCCTGGACGGCAAAAACGTGCAACAATTGCCCTCCTGTATCGCCGCTCTTGTCCTCTGAGGCAACTATGGCGCTGACGGATCCGCCCATCCCACCTTTTCCTCCTGTGGACGAGAGCGATATACTGACGCCCAAGTCCTCGTCCCACACCTCTCCCTCGTCTTGTGGGTGGTCCACCGCTCCTGAGCCCGGGACCCATCCAAGTTCTCGAGCCATCTCGAGATATCTCCTCTCGGCATCCCACCCATCTGCGTACACTTTGCCAGCGTCACTCCATGCGTCCCATTTGGCACGGCCGGTCAGATCGAACAACGATGGGCGCGGATTTTCAGGTGTCGGCGCGACGGTGAGATATTTGTACAGTCCATATAGCTGTCAACGTGCAACATCCAAGGTCGTCAGGAGTTTGTATCGGCTAGATAACGAATCCGCTCGACCTCAAGCTTTACGGTATTCGACACCTTTGCTAGCAACGGGGCAGACGACAAGTAGGCTGCCGCCTCGGAGAGCGCTGGTGATGGCGTGTATTTCATGCTCGGACGAGTGGCCCAGATCAACGTAGCAACGTGTAGACGAGCATCTATCCGATTATATAAGCCGCTAAGAGCATCTCTAAAACATGGCATCTACGCGAGCCCGGCGGCCTTCATCGCCTGCACGACATCGTTATAAGCAAGTCAGCGGTAAACGCACAGAACTGACCTCAAGCATGGATACACCGATCTTGGCCGGACTATCAGTGACGATCACACCTGCCTTCTCCAACGCCGCGACCTTGTCCGATGCAGCACCTTGTTCGAGTGGCATTAGGGTGTATTCAAGTCTGTGAGCTGCACTACTTACCCTTCCCACCAGATATGATAGCACCAGCATGGCCCATACGGCGCCCTGGAGGGGCAGTACGGCCTGCAATGAAGCCGACGACAGGTTTTGGGTTCTTCCGTGTCTTGTTGTACTTTTCCAGGTACTCGGCAGCTTCCTCTTCCATCGATCCACCAATCTCACCAATGATGACAATGCCTGGCCATATGAATATCACTCTTGTTTAGGGAAACAAGTAAGATTCACCTTCTGTCGCATTGTCCTCGAGGAAGACCTTGATGACATCGACGTGCTGTGTCCCGGGGAATGGATCACCACCGATCCCAACGCACAACGATTGCCCCAGTCCCACGCCAGTTGTTTGGGCGACGGCCTCGTATGTCAACGTACCGGACCGAGATACGATTCCTGCACCGAGATATAGCTGCCTATATGTATGCTACGTCATGTCGAGAACGTACCGATTTTACCCGGCTTGTGGATATGTCCGGGTTGAATGCCCATCTTGCAGCCAAGGGGGTTGATGATACCCGGGCAATTGGGGCCAACGAGACGCGACCTTGATTGGCTCTTGAGCGCGTTCATCACCTACACCAATAGACTATCAAGGACTGAAAATGAGCTGCCAGGACTGTACATACCTTGATCTCGTCTTGTTGAGGAATGCCCTCGGTTATGCAGACGATGAGACCAATCTCATTCTCGATAGCTTCGAGAATGGCATCAGCTGCGGAAGGCGGCGGGACATAGAGGACGGTAGCGTCTGGTTTTGTTTCCCTGACAGCCTGTGCCGGCGCTAAGCTGAAAGCTCAAGCTATATCCAATACCGTCGCACCTCGCGGACTGAGCCAAATACTGGTAACCCGAGATGTGTCTGGCCCGCTTTGTTTGGGGACACACCACCGACCATCTTGGTACCGTAGGCCAAGGCCTCTCTTACATGGAAAGTACCCTGCGGTCCGTTGTAAGCGATTTGTTCCGCTCGAACGCTGCCCACGACTGGACTCCACTCACAGTTTTCCCGGTGAAACCCTGGCAGAGAACTTTGGTGTCTTTGTGGATGAGCAAGTTCTGGACGGTATGGGCATAGCTTTTTCGAGCCGCCGAAGAGGAAAATGACCGAGAACCAGCTAGACGAGTTGTGCTTCAGGCCAAAAATTGGATCAGATGGTTGGTTACTTACCGTTTGCGGCGAGAGACTGACCAGCGCGACGGAACATGGTAAAGTGAAGGGAAGGTTGGAAGAACGCGGAATATCAGGCTTTTCGTTCTGTTGGGCACTGCCACATGGCCCGCTGGTGCCAGTTTGGGTACCCTCAAATCATCAGAAATCGGCCGTACATTGACACGTAAAATAAAGGTAAACATTGCGAGGCTACCATTTCCGATACTCTGCGTCACGGCGAACGAGACATACTCGTTCCGCCTCCCTAATCACTGTTCCAAGGGACTGATCCGTCGACGGTCCCGGGCTTTTCGGGAGGCTCGATGAAGACTGAGAATACTGTATTTCACCTTGTCATACTGTCCATTATTAACGGAACTGACAGCATCCGGGTTACAACTCGAGGCACGAGTGAGGCGGCGAGGACTCACTTAGTCACGTCTATCATAAACTTCTCCTTGGCCTCATTCGGTGCTGCGGACGGTGGAAGTTGTTGTAGCACTGGCGGTAGCCACGTCAACAACTGCGAAGAAAAGAGGACGGCCAGGGAACGGAAGATGGAGACGACCGTAGAGGCAGAATCGTCAGGAAAGTCACCGATGAGGCCGCTGAGTAAATAGCCAACAAGTTCGAATCCTTCCTTCTCTACAACAGTCTTGATGGCAGATGCATACGCAGCAAATTTCGCCGGGTGTGTCGAGGACGGGAAGAGGCTGTCATGGGTTAAGATATTTCGGAATAAATCCAATGCTGCAAAAACAAGGTCCGAATGAATGAGTGTAAGAGCTGCCATAGAAGCCCTGAATGCCAATGGGAATGCGGTGGACTGGAAAAGGACATCTGGGACCATTTGTAACAACTGCAAAAGCAGTTGAACGTAGTCTTCTAAAACTATCTCATGACGTTAGGCTCGCCCGAGAGTAACGGTTGATGGCTTCTCTCACCGTCCGGAACGTCTCTTGGGGCCTTGGTCTGTAAGAGGCTAACAATTTTGTTTGTCGACCGCTCAAACAAAGCCAAGAAGGCGCTTCGCAGGGCTGAGTCAGATCCCCGACCGAACCTCCCCACAAGTTTACCTGCGATCCACAGGAATGCTGAGAAACCGGTGGCTTCGAACGACGTGACCATGCACGATAGTACAGTGGGTGCCACTTGGAAAGTCGACTGGCCAAACAGTGTAACGCCGTGTCGCAGAACTCGTGTGGTTCGCTCGGCGGTGTCGTAGTCAAAGGCATACTTCGAGATGAACCTTTCGAAGATGTCCCAGACTTCCTTACAGCTGTTCTGACAGGCTGCAGGTAATTGATCACCGAATGGGCCGATTACATGTAACATCGCTTCTAAATTTTCTAAGCCATCTGTACAAGAACCGTGAGTGTCAAACTCGAGGAGTATGTGGACCAGCTTACGACCAATCTCTTTCAATTCTTGTTTCGTGACAGGTGTCGTCTTTCCTGTGACGGAATGAATCTGGGACAAAATGTCGAACGAAAAAGATCGAAGGGATTCCGCTGCTTTCTCCATTGGCATCGCAGAAATAACAAATGCGATAGCTTCGTAGACTTGCCGCCGGTCATCTTGGGCTAATTTTGGTCCCGTGGTTTTGAGGAACGTATGAAGGGTAGGAAGAAAGTCTACAAGATGCTGTGCAGAAGTTGGAGGACCGACCAGAAGACGCATTTGGGTACGTTACCTGCTTACAGTCTTGGCAAAGATATTTGAGCGCTTGGCCAGCAGCCGCGTTCACTTCGGTGTCAGAGTCTTCAAATCCGGCAGAGATATACTGCAGCTGGAAAGATATATAATCCGGGTGACGGTTGATCCATTCCGTGTAGCGCGAGATAATAAGTAGCGCAGCATAACGGATCCTGGGATGACTGGGGAGGGACGGGATAAGATCCATAATCTTCGGAACTGCACTCTCATCTTCGACGTCGACTTCAGCACCCATGGATCGCATAGCAAATAATGGTGCCTCGATCTCTTGCCACGAGATTGACTGAGGACCGCGAGAAAGTGCCAGTGTGATGAGATTATACGCCGAGATAAGGCACGTATCCGCACCCAGGACAAGACAACAGTCCTTCAAGGTATCCCCCATGACATGTCTGAAAGAGCGAAAACTATCAGCCTCTTGAGGGGCCAAGCTGGTAGCATCAGGAGGGAAGTGTAGATGTCGGATGATAACCCCCATAAGCGCTTTGTAGGCTTCGATGAACAAGGGCTCTACAGATGGCTTTTTCCCGATAGTTTGAGCAAGGCGCATCCAAAAAGGGAAGGTGATCGGTACAATGTCGAGGTCCGGATATGCAGAGCAAAGGCCAATCGCTTCGACGATCGGAAAGAACGTCTCTGTATGACGAAGAATGAGAAGACGGTAGGTCTCCCCCGCTTCGGCAAAAATTTTTGCTAAGCCTCGAATTCTTTCTGGATCTTCCTTTTCCCCCTCCAGTTGGGCCTTCAAATTGATGACACGGGGCACGATGAGTTCTATGACGGGCATGTTGTCGTCGATTTCTTGTGTTTCATGAATCAACTCGCAGAGAACCTCCACGGCGGAATCAAACAGCTCGTCGGAGGCCAGAGCCTCAAAAACAAAACCGAAAAGAGGCAATTTGACGAAAGTCGACGTATCGACCTCGCCAGCGATGAGCCAAGTGCGAAGACACCCGAATACCTGGTTTTGCACGATCGTTGTTACGCCTGACAGCAGTCACCTTTGAGGAAGATCCGAACAAGAGATATCATACCTTGTGCTTGTATGTACATCGAAAGAAGATCCAGCACCTGGTTGGCGTTAGCTGTAAGAAGCTTGGCCGACCTTTCCCTGTACTCGTCGTCCTTGAATTCCAACGTTAGTCTGGGGTTTGCGTGTCTTCATGGCCGACCCACCGTGACAGGGATCCTCGTGTTGGAAGCCAATTCCTCCGGAAGAACCGTCAAGAATTGCAAAAGCACCGGAACGGTTGCGGAATTGGTGCCAAATGACTTGATCATAGTTTGCACCGCATCGTCCCACTGAGGGAGCTGTAGGGCTAGACCAGACACCGCCAGGCAGAGTTGTGTGATCACAGTGCGGGGTCCAGTGTGATATCTCTCGAGAGCAGCAATCAGCGTATCCCGCAATGGCAGGAGATTTGCTTCATCGACTTGGTGGAGATCGTAGGTGACCTGGGATAGGCGAGTGAGAGGGGAGGTGCGGGTTCGGGTAACTCATACCTTCGATCTGAAGGTCTGAGCGGCAAAGAGCTTTGCGGCAGGCGGTGCGTCTGGGGAGAGGAGCAGGAGGTTGCAGGTTGACCACGCTTCGCGCTGGGACGAGGGCGGGGTCAGATGTGCGGGTCGGACAAGTGGGCCAAGGGCGAAAGTGGATTTACAGAATGCTGAAACTCCTGAAGCCACGAGTTTGCGTTCTCCAGAGAGACCTTGTCTGGCGCGCGCGTGAAGACGTCCAACGCGGACAAGAGGGGCTGCACGTTGTCCATGTCTCGAGCTCGTCGTCGTCGTTGTGCTCGCTAGCGGGACAAGCATACGGTGGCATCATTATCTATGTTTATCGCTGTTGACAGAGTGGCAACGCTGCACTGGGTATATTGCGTGTCATCTGCAGAATTCAAAATCCTAACCAACCCGAGGAGAAAACAGTGCAAGAGAAAGGACCGAGACGCCCTACATCCTGCGATTCTCCATCAAGGACAGTGACAGTATCATACTAGAAGGGAGAGATAGTAGCCAAGCCCGAATGTCAGTTCAAACGAGTGTGGAAAATGTTCCAGAGGGGGGCAATATAACGAGCGGGAAGCAAAGACGACAATGTACGCTAGCAAGAGAACTAAACGGCAAACTAGAAGCGGCGCGGACCAAGGTGAAGAAAGCAAAATGCACGACCACCAACGTACTGTAACAAGGTAACGAAGCAGATGGCGTACACGAACATCGAATCCTCTACCGGAGGAAGCGACGGTTTTTGGTCTGGACATCAACAATAAGTCAGAGAATCAGAGGAGAAGGAATGCACCGACCGCGTTCTTTTCCGGGGTAAGTGGCCGTCCGCTCTCGATCCTCCGCTTCTTGTCCTCCAAATCGGTACGTTGCTTGTCGAGGGCGTCTTTCATCTCCTTATGCCGCGCATAGAGTTCCTCCTCGGACTGCTTCAACTTTGATTCCTTTTCTTGGACCTTTTGTTGGAAGACCATCTTCATCTCGGCTTCCATCTTGGCAAGCTTCGCTTCGTGCAGGACGCGCTCCTCCTGCATCTTCGCCGAGGGGCTGATGGATATGAATTAGGTAAGATCGCCTACCGACTGGAAAGAGGGTACTGACTTGACCTCCCGGAATACACTCGAGTCTTGAGCGACACCCATACTAAGCAACTTCTCGGTTCGCCAGTTTTCGTAAAGAACGTCATTCGTGTACTCCCTCAACTCTTCCATGTATGTACGGACCAGCATCTGGCGGAGCTTGACAAAGTCGCAATGCTCCTCGTTGTCCACTTCTATGACACCCCATGGATAGGCACGACCACGGACTTGACGGCCGTCGGAGGTTTGAACGACGTGATCGGAGCCTACCACAGCAAAAGGAATCTTGCTAGCAATTTCCTCTGCTTCGGCCAGAGTTTCCTCATCTTCGTTCTCATACGTGGGTGCCTGGAAGATTTGAATCTTGTGATGAGCGATGTCGGCAAGAATCTGAAACAGGGGGTTCAGCACGCGCTCGACAAAGTACGAATCATACGAACCCGAGCCTTGAAGTCGGCAATCTCCTCGTCGGTCAAAGTGTCGGCCTTTGCAATGATAGGAATGAGGTTGACACGGGTGTGTAGTCGACGCATGAATTCGATGTCGATCTGCTTGAGACTACGAGACAAGATGAGGATAGGGAGAGCACAAGGGACGAAACGAACGTACGAATGGCCAGTGGGCTGGATGAAGTACAGGCAGGCGTGGACACGGTTATCTACGATCTTCTGGCGGTTAACACGATTCTCCTGTTCCAAGTAGGAGTCAAAACGCGACTCGATGTTATCCAAGATGGGCCTCCAGCTGAATTTTATGTGTCAGGGAGCACACGCGTCGACCAGAAATTTTCGTACCTGTCATCGTTGTTGACAAAGTCGCCAAAACCAGGGGTATCCACGACAGTCAGATGCAGACGGACGCCGTTCTCCTCGATATCTGAGGGAGTGCGATCGAGTGCGAGGTGAGGCAGGAAGTGGAAGCGAACAAACCTGCGCCGATGCTCTCGATGGCAACCGTCTTTGGACACTCTGCAGAAGGAGGAAGAGGTTGCTTGGGAGGGTAAAGCGGCGTGTTGAAGAGGGTGTTAATGAGCGTGGACTTTCCGAGGCCAGATTCGCCTGAGGAGTGTGAGCAGCGAGTTGGAGACAGAAAAAGAGGGAGACGAACCGACGACCATTGTAGTGAACTGGAAGCCCTTGCGAACGCTCTTCCTGTGGACCTGGTTTGGAAGATTTGCGAAACCGACGTAGCCCATGAGCTTCTTGCGGATGACGGGGGATATCCCGGACGTGTTCTGCTGGAGGGCGGGGCTGGCGCCATTTGGAGCGGTGTTGGACGAAGGAGAGAAAGAGTCGACGCGGGTGGAGACGTACGAGTCAGGCATGGTTGCAGAAAGAGACCTGTCCAGTTTTTTTTTGGGCTGGCGAAACGAAACCAACCTCGCCCTCCTCCTCTGTTGCCCTTTATTTGCTTTCAGTGGCACAATATTTGTTTCAGTAATTATTTTCCACATACTCCGCAAACAGCGTCTCCGCCGTCGTCCCCGCCCCTCCGCTCACCGTCGTCGGCGTCGGCGTCGGCGACACCATCTCCTCCTCCTCCTCCTCCCCCTCAAAGTCCCCCCTCGCAACCATCAGAAACTGGTCCCAGTGTCTCCGTCGTGCCTCCTCCGCGTCGATCTTCTCCAGCTCTCTCAATGCCACGCACTTGTCCTCGCCATCGTGCTGCTGTGTCCCCGCCAGCGGATTCGCCTCCGCGTTGTAAATCGTCCTCCCTCGCGCTTCGAGCGGCCCTCCAAACACTTGCCCCGATTCCTCCCCGTCTGTATCCGCACACGGCACTGCGCGTCCGCGTCGTCTGCCCGCCTGCGAGCTCATCCAGTGCGATATATACGCCGCCGCCAGCGCCGTCCTGGCATCGGCAGAGTGGTGCGTAGCCATCGTCAATCTAGTGGGTGGTCGCATGTTGGTCTGTCGGTCGATGAGGATCGTTCGCGATCGCGAGCCACGGTACACCAGGCAGAGTCCTTGTCCTTTCGAACCGATCCCTTGTCATTTTATATGTACCCCGAGCGACGCTCGCTTCGCCTACCGCGCTTTGCTCGTTGGAGAATAAACCCCCTTTGACTTGACCCACCCCGATCCGCTTTGTGCCACTCGGCCACATTTCGTGTACAATACGATCCCAGCATCTCCACAGCGGTCCATGCTACACGATCCGCAAAAGGTCCCGTTCCCCGAGTCGCTTCATGAGACATTTGCCGCGAGCTTGAAGACTGTCCGTCCATTCAGTCTTGTCAGTCAAAGCTGGCACATCGGAGGGCGCACCATCAGGCTGGGCATAGTGTCCGACTGTGTCCAAGTCGAACTTGCCTCTTACGACGTCGTCGAGATCCAGCTCGGCGGTCAGGATGTCCTCCGGTTTCCTAGACGGTCCCTCAAGTACCATCCCAAGAGGACTGACGATCATGCTTTCCCCGTTGATCATGACCTTGTCAGCATTGTGATCGTCGGGGTCCGTAACGGCGTGGCATCCAGGATAATCTCCTTCGGTAGCAAACTGGCATGCCGATAGGATAAAGCAACGGCCTTCCACCGCGATGTGGATCATCGAGTTGGTCCAAACTGGCCGATGGTCCACAGTGGGTGCACAATAGATCTGAGTCCTCAACGAATAATAGTATGTTCTCACTGTCTCCGTCAGCCGTCTTTCGTGGTCGGAAACAGTCACTTACGCAGCGGCATATAACTCTCCCTTGTGGAGAAGAGCTCGATAAACCGGGATGAATGTATTATAGCAATCACCACTCACCGCAGATTGCTGCGGAGATCTTGGTGATAACCGCCCCGGATCCGGACGACAACTTTCTCTCCAGTACAGGGGGCGTGGTCCCATCCCCCATCCCCCAGATCAATCTCTCAGTGCCCGTACGCATCAGCTTGCGGTGTTTTCCAACCAGTCCCTCCACAGGACCGACAAAAATCACCGCGCAGTAGAGCGTGCCCCCGTCGCGCTCAATGGCACCCATCACGACGAAAACGCCAGTCTCCTTACTGACTGCCTCGATACGTCAAATAGAGGGGGAGGGTATTTCGACTGCTGATCTATAATATCGCAAGAATTCGTCCCGACCATGTGCACTGCGGTCCCCCACGACGTAGCCAAACGTCGACATTTTGGGGTATCCTCCGATGCTTCAGGAGATCACGGTCCATGAAAAGTACGCTCAAGCGAAAGAACAACTCACAATGCCTCAGGGAAGACTACCAGCTGAGTGCTATCTCGCTCCTTTGCGAGCTTCGTGAGGTTCTCAAACTTTCCAAGGGTGTCAGATAAGTTGAAGGATGCGGTGCATGTTTGCACTACAGATGCATAAACCGTGTTCGGCATTGCAGCTTGTCGGTACTGTGATAGTAGGCGATGCCGTGAAGGGAAGGACGAGTATCTCACGGGACACTAGGGTGTTTCACCACAAGCCGATGCATGATTCAAAAGTATGGAGATAAATGTAATAATAATGCCACCACTAATGGACGGAAGGCACGAAATCAGCCTGTGGTAACGCGAGCTGAGGAAGCCATTCCTTCGGAAAATCCCTCAGGCTAGGTTGAGTCATCCGTCTCAGAGCGTAATCCCTCTTCTTAGCTTTCCTGACCTTCGCCTCGATATGTCTTATGTCCGTTGGAAGGTCTTGGTAATGAGTCGGCTTTTCATCCTGAAATAACATGTCGGGTACGCCTTGAACAGTGTGGATATAGTGGAGAGACGCACGTTCGCTGTGGAAATGAGTTCGTCGATGGTGTCGCTGATCCACTTCAGGTTCATTGCCGGCTGAGGAAAGTCCTCACACGCAATGTGGATGTATCCATGCCTCCCTCGCTCACTGCCGAGTGGAACACCCGCATTCTTAGGTGGATCAGGGGTCCACCGCGCGCCAGCAAGCAGTTTTATCTTGTGGATGGCCAGGTCGTCCCGCAGAGGTAACTGGGAAACTGAAATGACGACACTCCGCTTCGCGGTGAGTGGGTGCTCCTCGCCCGCGTAGTCTACAGACCGAATAACTAGCGGATCATGAGCAGTAGGTGGTACGAAGGGTTTCCGGAAGGCTGCAAAAAGGACTTGACAAGCTTTCGAGACACGTAAACGCGTGTTACTTACCGACGAACTTGGGCATTTCATTTTCAATGAGACGCATGTAATATGCGAGCTGCCGTTGCTGGTGCAAAGCAATGTGAGCGCCAGACGGTATGTCATCGCTAGAGAACTCTGGAAAATCTTGCTCGACATCGAAATCCACCAAATCGCATGGTAGTGGCATCCTCTTCGCTACTTCTCGCCGAGCTAAGACGCAAGGGCTAGAATGAAACTGCCTGGCTATCTGTAATGAGGAAAAGGCGGTCCGAGGGCATTGCAACGGGAACCGCATTTTTGTTGTAGTGAACGTCTCGTCCACGTGACAGCTTTGCGAAAACCAGTCAACTTCGAGGGGGCTCTCGCCAAACAAGGACAAACTCGTCTCGATCACTGGGACGTCGATATCGACATGGTGGTCGGTCCCTACGTGCATTGTCCACTATACTCTGCATGACAATCTCTTTGTTAGCGATTGAAACTAGAAGTCAGAGCTGATCTAGAGAATGTTACTGACTTGAAACCCGCCACGGATGACTTCGAGTACTTCTTCAAGGTATTTGCACATTGCGACTGTTGCTGTCCACATAAGCTGGAATTTAGGACCCTTAATCTCGTAGGTGGAGTGCACATCCTGCAACGAAGTACACCCCAAGCTTGTATCTCTCAATCGCATTGTAAACCAGTTTTGATCTTCTTTTGGCCTCTCGCTGAGGCTGCCGCCTTCAGGAGGAGCGCAAAGTTAGTGGGGGTAGGCATGGAACAGCGCACTTGATATGGCGTTGCTCGAACTGCAAACATGAAAATTCTGCCAAGTTCGACACCTCGATCCCTGTCTCTCCATACACAGCAGCTCATTCCGGGAGGTTCTCCCCCATTCTTGTCGTGGAATGCCGGGGTCTTGAGTTTATCGATTTTGACCCAGTGCGTACTCCAAGTGTGTTTGTATAGTAGCGCACTAACAATGACGCAGCGGGGGCGATGGACATGCAAAGGCACTGATTCCGGTACAATATTCTCTGATTTTGAATTCCAGGAAGATAAATTGAAGGGTGAATGGTTTGACTACGATGAGAAGGTGCGTGAGTGAAGCATTGACGTAGGACTTTACGTCAACGCATCTATCTATGCTTTAGCAAGCTTCACCTGTCCAGATCACCTCTCTGGAAAGTCGATTCACTCGGGCTTGATTCACGCAAGCCGTCCATAGATTACAAGCGATCAGTATATGTGCCGTCGAGATAGCTGAGATGATCACCGCGGTGACTCCTCGAGATCGCTAGGGGAATCATCAATATACTTGATTCGACCATTTGTCTGTCTGAACCAACGGATATATGTCCCATTCCGGTGGGGCACTTCTTACTACTAAGTAACCGGTTCGGATTCACGTACCAGCGCTACTACACCTTATTACCGATCTGCAGTGCAGACTACAAACATTATAAAAGCACATATGGAACAGTGACCTGGTCAAGGAAAGTTGGAAGCTCGGATGCAACAAGATGCGGGAAATAGATGGATGAGATTGAAATGGAACGGCTCGTGTCCTTGCGCACTGTATACTGTCTTACTTGAAGTCATTGAAAACCCAACCTTCAGGCAGCTTTAGGTAAGGATGTTGAATGAGTTCCCCGGCGCTCGCACGAGCATCGGGATGCCTGAAAAATCTATATGTCTGATAGTCGGGGCATTGGTGAAGGCGATGCTTACACTGCAAAACATCTGTCTTTGAAATCCACGGCAAGGTCGGACAAGATAACGTCAGAAGGGATAGGAGGCGATTTTCCTTCGTGAGAAACCTTCATACAGGTTGAGTAACAAGACAAAACACACGTGGGGACCGCACCTTGAACATAACAGTGAAAAAGTCCTCATCCGGCCAGGGCCGCCTGCCCGCCCACATCTCTAACACAACACATCCCACGCTCCATATGTCAACTTTGGAATTATATCCTTTTCCTTTCTGGCTGCCGATAACTTCGGGGGCCATCCAAAACACAGTACCTTGCATCGCAGTGTACGCCGCTTGGTCGTCGTCAGCACGTTTTGAAATCCCAAAGTCAGAGATCTTGCAGATGCCAGTCTTCTCGACCAGAATATTATCGGCTTTAAGGTCCTAAGGAAGAAATTAGAAAGACGCCGTTAACGATAAGGGAACCAGTACCCTGTGAATAATGTTCTTGGAGTGTAGGTATGCCAAACCGTCAAGAATTTGGGCTGTGAAAGACTTTGTGACCTCTTCATCAAACTTGCCGTGGTCGCGCAAGCAACTCCCGACGGAGCCACCAGGAACATATTCCAAAAAACTGTGACATTTGCAATCGCTCGAAGGATGAAAAGCTGGCCACTTACATGCTGAGGAAGCTCGGAGTCTCTTCAAACCCGAGGTAAGCAACGATATGAGGATGATCCAGATCTTTCAGCGTCTCGCTTTCTAGTTTCAGTGCTTGCACAAAACTAGCCTGACGGCTATCGCTCTTGTCACTGGCGGTTGTGGGTATCTCAACCTGCTTGACGGCGATCATCTCTCCAGTGGTGGCATTGAGGGCGAGGTAGACACGTCCGTAAGTTCCTTTACCTATGAGTTCACCACGAACCCATTTGAAAATTGCTGCAATATCGTCTTAGAACAATCCTCATTGACCAGTAAATCACCCACGTCTGGGACCGCCAGAGGAAGCATCAACCGCGGGTTTGCTAATAGGTGGCTTCTTCTGTGAAGTAGTAACTTCTTCTACGTGACCGCCCCACAGCTTTGTGCTTCTGCGCAACAAATTACCGTACGATGATTCGGCTCTGGATGTGCGATCAAGTCGTTTTTTATGTTCTTCGGCAACGATACGGATTGACTTCTTGGTCCTAACATTGAGCCTCTCCCGATCATTGGAAGTGATCCCATATGATGGTTCAGCGGCTGTAGGCGAAGTTCCGCCGGAGTTGGCTTCGAAGACAGGTTTGTCAAGATCGTGTTCGGGGAAGAACTCCTCAAGACGATCATACACATCCTCGGGAGGTGGACGGTGAGCCCAAGTATACTCCTCGAACGTGCTTTTGTGTCCATCTCGGGGTGTAGGTCGAGGATCGCGTAGTCGCACTTGCGCCTGTGGTTGCGAAACATAATCGGGAGATGAGAAATTAGACAGTCCACCCCGTAAGTTGTTATTTGTATTATGTGTGATCACTTCCAAGGCGGGGCGTGGACTCGATCTCGGACTGCCAAGCTTATCCTCGCGAACGATCTGACTGAGGGGCCTTCGAGACCACAGGTCTTTTGTTGCGGTAGCATAATCATCCGAGCAGAAGCTATCAACTGGGGGATCCGGTTGTTGCGACAACTTCTGTGAAGCCACACGCGCTTTGAAGTCCCAAATGACTTTGTCACCCTCACCAGGACGCAAAGTCGATTCAGATAACTCGGACAATGTTTCTTGTCCGCTCGACGAGGAATTTTGTCGTGAATCCATGATAGTCCCGGAGGGTGTGTATGCAAAGGTACTAGAGCTGGCTGACGTGCCCGGACGAGAAGTAGCAGCACTCACGGGGCTCCGTGGAGGAGTTTCTGGTCGTGCAGAGGAAGTAGTATACAATCCCGGTCGCAGTGATAAGGGCAACGTAGTTCCGCTGAATCCATCTTCCCTGAATGGTGCATCCCCAAACTTAGGGACGGCGCTACTAGCGGAATGGCTCTGGTGATGAAGAGAAGGTAGGGGTCGTTGTGCATCCCTGTCGCGTGGTGCATCATGACCCGAGACGTCGTTGGAATTTGGGAAGCGTTGTTGAGCGGGAGAAGCTGAGTGGGATCTGGGGTAGGGCTCTTGACTAGGTGACAAGTAGGTCGCAGGACTCGCAGAAGTAGAAGGTGATGACTGCGGGAGGGGGAACGATCGGGTCGGTGCGGTTGCCTCGACATTTCCATTATCAACCATAGATCCTTGAGTAGGGGGAAGGGGACGGTGAAGGCGTGGAGTAGGACCCAGAGTAAGCTCAGGTGCTCTAATGAATCCAGTCGTAGAATTAGAAGCGACATGAAGCTGCGGACGACTAGGAGTGGACCGCAATGGAGGGGGTGGGGGCAAGTTCTGGAGCATCTCTGTGCTTTTCGTGTTTCTTAAGGATCTGCCAGGGTTGGATCCGGAGACAGGGTCCGGCGCCTTCCAAGTGATGTAAGAGCCAGTTGGAGCGACCTTTCCTCCCGTTTTACGAGGTTGGGCTTGACGAGCAGAAAGTAAAGTATCAGTACGGTGCGTTCCCCTTCTGCGCGGGCTTGACCTCGAGGGTCTTCGCGCTATAGGCGACTCTCGCTCCCCAACGATCATCTCGTCAGAGACGGATGCGCCAACAGGTCCAGAGCGAGGTGTTCTCGCTTTTTCGGCCGACGAACTGGGTACGGCACGAGACCATTCATCGGTCGGCTCCAACACACGCTCGCTATCTCGTGATGCTTTTTCTCTCTCCTCCGCAATAGAACCTCTACGAAGCTGTCGACGCGGTAAGGCCAGAGTGTCTTCCAGCGCAGGTGCGGAGTGCGAAGGCTGCATGACCGCTCCAGCGCTTAAGTCGGGTTGACGTCGTCGATCCCCAGGTGATGAATACGGCATTCTCATGGAGACAGGAGATGGAGGCTGTCGAGTGTGATACTGCATGTTTTGAGTAGACGACGTATAAGCACCCGGGAGATTGGGCAGGAATTGACGAGGGCGCAGGGTACTCCGGTTGTCTGCATCGTCAAAGTCATCTGACACAGCGGATGGCTCATAACCCGTGGGATCCTCTGATGATATGCTCTCCTGACGAGACGGCTGCGAAGCCTTTGAGCGAGGGACCAAAGGACCAAAAACTGATGGTGGAGGAGGAATTGACCTGACTGGGGAAGTAGGCAAGGGAGGTTCATGAACTCGTGCGTGGGGGTGGCATACAAGGAACTTGAGATTGCCTTCACCGTCACCTTGCTCCCTGATCAACCGCAGTAAATTGTCGTTACTTAACGCTTCGCCAACCGCTGCGCGGTTAACTTGGGTACGATAGATGGCAAATCCAGAAGATTGGTCCTCGTCCGGAATCTTGAGCTGAAGAGATCGAGTTAATAACTAACATGGACGAGCGAGGGTGAAATAACCTCCGTAAAGATCCGCTCCCAAACAAAAGCTGCGCCATTTGCAGGAGTGACATCTACAGCCGTGAAGGCATGGCAGTCATAAGTGACCATGATAACCCTCTCTGGGGAGGGCAAGTTGCAAGACGGGGTTGGAGACTGCTTGCGATTGTCAGCAAAGGGTACGAACACAATAGAACGGTGTTTCTAACATGGAGTGAACCCTCGGACTCCTTGGGACGATGGGAAGATCCTCTCCGTGGCTTCCACAATTTATCGGCCATCTTTTGAATGCGAGACGGTTGTGGCAAGTCAGAACGATCACCCACGGACGAGCCATTGTCATGAGTGAAGAGAGTAGGCGCGATGTCGGGAGGGGCAGCCTGGCCTGGTGTACTTGGGGGAGGGGTTGACTCTACGGCGTTAGAGCTTTGGCTGGAGGGCGAGGAAAGAGTGGGGTTTGAATGGGAAGAAGTGATGTGGTGAGAAAGATCGGTGGTTAGTGTCGGATTGGCGGGCTTATTGAGGGGGCGATATGGGGATGGTGGAAACATCGATGAAGGGAGCTGGGATAAGGACATATGGGAGGGCTGGGGGGGAGGGAGAGGTCGTCGTCGGTGATCATCGTCGCTGCTACTGGAGTCACCAGGGTCAGGGTTTGCAAGGACGAGAATCCGACGACCTCTGTGCGTGCTCGACTTTGCGTCCTCGGACATGGTATGGGGCGGCATGCACGCGTTGGCAACGTCGCCTGATCAGGTGGGAGGGTATCTGCGGGGGATGGCGTTGATGGTAAAGGGGAAGGAGGGGAGGTGGAGGGGGTGGGGAAGAAAGGGACGAAGCGGGGGCGGGTAAGATGGAGGGGAAGAAATACCTGGCGAAACGGAGGTGGGTGTATGCGAGACGTGCAGTCGGTCCAGTGATGGGCCCGTTGGAAGAGTGCAGGCGGCGTGGCTGACTAATCCACATGGCAATGTCACTTCCACACGTGGCTCCCACGGTTCCACGTGATGACAAGTAGTATTGTACAAACTTAGGCATGCATTATTCCACCCGCTTCCATTCCACCATCACCCGATGAGACTCCCTCGTGCACTTCCACCTGTTCAGGAACCTCAGCGTGTCTCTCATGCCACTGGGAGCCCACTTCGTGTTACCTTGGGAAACTCCGCACGCTCGCCCAGCATACTCTCTCCCCAGCAAAGAAGTTTCAGAAGCTGCACCAGCTTCACTTCCTTCCCTTGACTAAAACTATCCAGGATTGCGGCATTCACTTCTCCCGCAGTCTTCATCCGTTGCGCAGGAGACAGCAAGTCCGTAATTGCAGGTGGTGCCGATGATGACGAATCAAACGCTAGCAGTGCCATTGTTCGTTCCAGCTCCCCAAGGAATTCTGGACTCTCCTCCCCCCGCGGCGCCAACTCGTCTTGAGCAAACTGCAACGCCTCCACAATACGTCCTTGCCGGATAAATTCAATCAGCTTTTGCTGCTGAAGGTGAAAATATAACGAAGGATTTGTGTCCAGTATCTAGAAATTGCCAGTTGTTTCAGTGACCCTCGGCAATCGACACGAGAAACTGAGAGAAACGCAGATCATATTGAAGACTGAAGTTTTATGGCATGTCTCATCACTGACTTTTGCCAAGTCTGAGAGTGGTGCATGATATAGTTTAATCCTTTCTTGTCCCAAATGAGCTCGATTAAGGGACAAAAGCCTACCTCAGGGTTCAAATCATTCACGCGGGTAATTGCTTCTTCAACATCCCCACGTTGTAGTGCCTCCCGGATTACCATCCTACTCTCGATAGACTCAAAGTCCACAGGTGGAGGTATGCCTGCCTCGTCGCTGAATTCTTGAGCCGCAGACTTGTACCCTTCTATGACGAGATAATCCATTATGAGTCGGTTCAGGTCACTAGAGTAGAGATCACATCAGTCTCTGTAAGGAGACTAGAAATGGTTTAGAGATCAGATAATACATGCAATTTTGAAGCTCATCTCGGAATTCAGAGAGATTCCCAATAATGATATCCTCATCACGTCCAAAGAAATCAAACATAAGAGGCACTCACTGTTTGGTGACCTGGACTTCGTGAAGGCGGTGTTCCCACTCATCCCTGCGTATTGAAGTCTTCGGAGGCTACGTAGGACACGTCAGCGTTGCACTACGGTCGAGAAGAAGGAAGTACGAACCATGAGTGTGATCGGTGGCTGCATGCACGAAACTTAAGTTCAGCCTTGATTTAGGGCAGGCCTCTGGTTAATCACATTAATGCTTGTTATTAGGACCGACTGGCTAGACTAGACTAGCCCGAGCTTGAATGCTAGTACATATCGCCAGCGAAGCGAATTATTTCTTACCGGAGGGTCGCGGATGACATGAACAGCTTCTAGGCTAGTCTGCTCTGTAGTGGAATTGTCGAATCGGGCTCTCGGCGAGCACCGTATTATCACTCCCATCTACGCATATTGACATTACACTTTTGAAACAATCCCACCAGACCGAATCATGTCAAAGAAAACATCCTTATCTGCTGCGCCTACTGCGAACGTTGATCGTTTGAAAACAGGGTCAGCCAAAACTATTTACGTACCCTTTTCCCTCCCAGAGATGTTGCCTCTCTGACAATCCTTCTTTCCTTTGCCTTTTCTACCAAGCAACGGAGTAGGCAGTGAAGGTTTTCCAGTACCACGGGAGGCCTTGGCTTCTTCCTCGGTTGCTGTGGATGCCAGCTGTGATTGCTGAATGGTATTGAAAAGCCTGACCACTAGATGAGTGAAAAGAGTGAGCAAGGATATTAAAGCGCTTGATGCAAGTGGTATCCAGCATACCACCTCTCTGTGCGACCTTTCGCAAAGATCGCTCGCTTTCGCCACCCCAACCTCCGATTACGTCTCTGATTCTACCTTTTTCCTCCCTCTCTTTCCGTTCTGTCTGGATGGCTTTCTTTGCCTGCAACTCTAGCCTGGCATCGTTCTTTTCGTGCACCGCAAAGGGCTTGAGGGAAAGTGGGAGACCCGAAGGTGCATTCGTGCTAAGGAGAGACTGTAACGTCTCACCGAAGTGTAAAGGCTCTGTTGCCCGCCTCTTGCGCTTCAAAGTTTTCTTCGATTTCGTTCGTTGTCCATCAGCAATCTCGTCATCCGTGTTCCACAAGCTCTCGTCGCCAGGATGACTAGCGTCCTCCCTTTCGGAAGAACCTGAGAATTTGGAGTTGTCGCTTGATTCGTCTCCTCCACTTTCTGCTAGTTTTGTGTGCTTGTTCATAGACATCAATTGTCCTGAGCGAAGTTGAGCAGCTGAGCACTGTTTACTAAGAAGACTAGTACTAGGTCACGCTTTAGTGCGAATATATGTTACACTCTTGCGTCCCCCGTTCCACTAAGCAAGCCTTGGTTACTTCTGGTATCACAACCTCTTTCAACCCAGCAGGCCGTCCGAGGCCTACAACTGAGCTGGTTCGCAATCAAGTATACATTTCTTACCGTCCGAACCGAAATCTCGGTACGGGGGACTTACTAACAAAACCGACCTCGATAACCGCGTCAGCTTACTCTGTCTGGTTCATCCATCCTCAAGATAGCTATCCAGTCTGGAGGCGTGCTAGCAACGAACTCTACCAGCGCAACGCTTGGCACCATGGACTTAACACCAGAACCAGACCTGCATCCTTTATATCCTAGTCCAGCTCAAATCGCACACATGTTGTCCCCACACTCTGGTCTCGACCCCTCGCAAAAGACCATTCTTGTCTGCCATTGCTTGTCACGCGCTTGTTTGTTCGGCGATCTCGCTTTACTGCAGTATATCCTTACCGATCGCCGGTGTCAGCCATTTGTAGACCTAAGCACACGCGACGAAGATGGGCTCGGGCTGATTAGCCTAACCATACAAGGATTCAGTTCGGAATCGGATAGGGAGGTCGAACGCGAAGAATGTGTCCGCCTTCTCGTTTCTCAGGGTGCAGATGTCACGAATGCTGACAACTGTGAGTAGCGTTCACGTGCGGAATGTACATTCACTCAACTCCTTGTTAGCTGGATGGACGCCTCTTCATCATGCTGCTGTATTAGCACCACCAAGCCTAGTATCGTACTTAATGACCCACGGTTGCTCTCCATTTTCGGTGACAAGAAGGCGGCTGACACCCCTCGATATCGTCACCGCTCACACCCTTCTCCCTGGTCGTGAGGATATCGCATTATTGCTTGAGGAGTCCATGAGAGGTGAAGGTTGGACAGGCGGCAGGATGGTGCAGAGGCGGCGGGCTCTCGATGAACAATTGAAACGCGGAGAACGTCAGAAGGACGTTTATAATAATGTCTCAAGGATCTTGGACGTACCTGCTCAGTGGTGGGGAGAACGTGAGGTTGAAACCTCGTCAACGACGTCTGATTCGGAAGATGAAGATCTCGACGAAGATTCCTACGTATGTAGCATCTTCCCCCCAGAGGCTTTGTTAATGCATACGCGCAGACTCCCCCTTTGGATTTCACTTCCATGCTCGCTTGGTCTCCCCAAGACCTAGATAGCATTTTCAACTCCATCATCACTAACGCTCAAGTATCGGCCCGGAATGCACAACCTGCCAATGTTCTCTATCTCATGGCGCGCTTCGCTTGTCTAACCTGTGACGTGACCTGGCTGGAAGACATAATCCTTGGTGCGACAGACGTCATCGAAGAAAGATTCTTTGTAAACTTTTTTCTTCACTTGCTGTCTCACTTCCCTGATGTGCATTCAGAGCCGTTCGGAAGATGTGACTTGTCTAATCTTTTGGTTATATAACACGACTGTTTGGCTTCACCTAATGCAATGCGACAATTCTATCAATGACGCCTGCGAAATGCTCGGGTCATTTGAGCTCTTAGAGCAGGTTATTAACTCTGTTTTTGGTGAGCGATCGCCCGAAAGCGCTTTTTCCCATTATTGAATTCCGCTAGTCTTTATCATCCGCTTCGCAGAGCGCAAAATAGACCACTTGCTAGACGCAGCATTGTTAGAGAGTGCTCCACTTGACAGTGTCCAATTTGAATCTGAGTGGTCACTCTTGAGATCATTCGGTACTAAAAAGAAGGCGAGCGCTGCCCATCCTCCCAGCGCTCTGCAACGCAATGGTACACCGTCTTCACCTCCACTATTACCGTCTCGTCCACCCTCTCCTTCGGTTAATTTGAACTCCCCTGCCCCATCCACTCCGAGGGCTCTCTCGTCTTTGCGTCAGACACTCTCTCGTGGTCGTACACCTGCTAATGCAATTTTCGTGGATACTCCCCCATCAAAAGGCTTACGAGAGCTGGTGTCCTTCCTCACTAGTCTTCATACGCTGTTGACCTTGTCGGATATCAATCCCGTACTGATCATACAGTTTTGGTCTCAGGTCATATATTGGACCTCTAGTGAGTCAGCTAATTCTAGTTATACATTCAGCTCACGTGAGATAGGCGAAATTTTCAACCGTGTGTTGACAAGAAAGAAATATTTGTGCCGGTATGAGTTTTAGTATTATACACAAACACGTTGTAACTTCAGCAGGTCTAGAGCGATTCAAGTCGGCTTGAACTTGTCTGCACTTGAAGAATGGATGGACGATATGGGACTTCCACAGGGAATAGCGTCCCATTTCTCTCCTGTCAGAGATCTTCTGATGTGGCTTCAGGTACCCTCTTGATTATGTACTGCCCTGTTTGCTGATAGTCCTGCTGTATTGCAGCGTTTGTCATCGATCAGCGATTTCTCTGATTTGGTTGCAACGATCCAAGCCATGAAGAGTGTCAATCCACTTCAGGTAGCCGTGGCTTTGTTGTTCGATCACTGATACTCATTAGCATCAGATGCGACGCGCTGTGCGCGACTACAGATATGAAGTTAATGAAAGCCGTATGACAGAGGAATGTATACAATACCTGACACAACTGCAAAAGGACTGGGAACGTCATAGAGTCAAAATGGGGGTTGAAGCACTGCGAAAGGAGGTGAGGCATATGGTAATCCTAGGCGTTTGCTGCTATTAAGCTTGCTGCCAGATCCATGAACGGGAGCGAGAACGGGAGCGAGATATCGACGAGAACTCCGTCACTGACCAGACTACAAGTACGAAAACGCCCAGCATATCAACAACAGATACCTTCATGATGCAACACAGCGTCGACCTCCTATTCGATAAAACTTTCGATCAGTCATCTTGGGAGTCTGCTAGAGCACCCCAGGTGCTCGGAGAGCTTCTCGATTCGCGTTATATGCTGCCATTATTCCTCCCTTCTGATCCCCGCATGCTATCTGCTGCACCGGCCAAGCGACATATTATAGATTTCACAAAACACGCGTCGAATTACCAACCAGAGCCGCGAAGTTCAAGCCGAGTCGGTGTAGTAAGGTCGATGGGGTGGAAGCGCCGGAGTCATCGGGTTCGTGAAGTCGGCGTCGATACCTTACGGTGGCTCGATAGTTTCAAGCCATCAAGATGGGCGCGGCCCACATATATGGAATCCTCGCCTCCGGGAAATGGCGAGGATTCTGCCTCCCTTTCACCCGTCAGTGATGCGGAGGACCTTGGTGTTGATGCCAAAGTTGTTCAACCATCCCCGGGTTCGACCCCTCTCACTCGGAAGCCGTCCACTAGGAGCAAAAATCGCACAAGTTTGCTTGGGGATCAGCTCACACCACTCGCATCACCGGGCTTGTGACCTACATCGGTCCCAGGTTGTACTCCACTATTATATATGCCACTCGCGTCTGTCAGTCGTTGGAGTTGGCTGTCATGGAACCGTTGATCTATCGCCCTTTCATAGTCGAATGCGCCAAATACTAGTACAGTGGATCGTGGAAGTGTGCATGTGTTTGTACTAGGAGCCAAACGAGAGCAAGTTTTGCCTACGGGATCATCGACATCGATCAAGTCTTTCCTCACATTTGGTGGACCGAATTGGTCACTACTTGCTATGCCAGTCACGATTTCGCCATGGATCCACTTCTATAAGAATACCGTCGCCGCCGTCGTCAAGCCCCCAACACTCTTAGTGTTGCTTCCAGATGATCAGACTGGATGGTGCGAACAGGTCGCGTAACATTCCCGCCAACCCTACCAGCGGTTCAACTTACGGGATCGTTCGAACCTGCAGTTCTCTCAAGAGGGCTACAATGTCGTTCATCTGTCCTACCCTCTGCCGCACGCCATTTCCTTTGCAGACGTTTTGAGTGATGCACAAATAACGATGACACACAACGGCACTAGATCACCCGAATGGGGGCTCGTAACCTACGGGCTCGCCGCCCAGGATGCTGACAAGATTTCCTCGTGGCTCTCCGTTCCAGTAGCAGATCTCAGAGTTTGCGTACACTTTTGCCCAGACGCGGAAGATATTTCACCCGGATTCTTGATTAAAGACTCAGGATCACGCTATTTACCGTGAGCCCTCTCGCAATTCATAGACGGGCACTGATTGTTTGGTAGAGTTGCATTTCATCTAGCGTCCTCCCAGGAAAAAATCCACGCGTCTATTTTACCTTTGGAAGACCCTGCCAACCTGGATTACGCTCTACCGACACATGTGCGCCCCCCAATCAAGGCGTACACGTATCCGTTTGTTTCCAACTTGCCCCCCTTTCCCTTCTCCGCGGGTGCTCCGGTCCAGGCTACAATTAGCGAGCCATGCATTGTGGATGCTTATACCCGTTCCGCCAACAGCCTTTCCTTGACCCGCAGCCTGGAAATACTTAAGCAATGCTTGGGGCCACACTTCAACTTCGAGAGATTATGGGACATGCACACATATTACGAGTTCGTTGAAAGAGATGCATCCAGTAGGTCAATATAGCTTCCCGCGTCATCTTACTAAGCTACGTATCAGAGACGATGACCACAATGGTCAGATCAGGGCATTCATTCTGTTGTATTCGCTGCTTACCATCCTATTAGGTGAAGACACCATATGTAAACCATGTTCCGACGATGACCGGCGGAGTTGGATATGACGATCTTGCGAGGTTTTACAAGGTCAGCACGATTTGTCTGGGATCGTGCGGCTATAACGCGTTTTTGTGTAGTATCATTTTACAACGGTCAGCATAGACATCCGGGTGATGGATCACATCTTCATGAAACTATAGGTCACTCCCACCGATTTCGAGCTTATCATAGTTTCCAGGACTAGTGAGATCTGGTGTCATCTGGAAGGGAATGCTTGCATTGACCTCCTTAAAGTCGGCTCCGATCGGATTGTGGATGAAATGATCTTCAAGTGTTCACATACCTCGGTGTGCTTCGAATTTTTTTTCACGTTTCTTCGCTAAACTTCAATTTTGTAGGAGATCGATTAGTGCGTGTTCATGTGAAGTGTGCTGATGTACTCCCGACCACCAGACAGCTTTTTACCTGGAATCCCGCCCACAGGCAGGCGTCTAGAGATTGCCATGGTCGGTATTATTGCATTCCGCGGGGACAAATTGTTCTTCGAGTATGCCTTTGTTGGGTCCTGGTAGCAATCGATGCTGAATACTGCTTCGCAGGCATTTGTAAGTCGCTCAACACCCGTTGCCTAAGAAATTTAGCTCGTTCAAGGTATTGGGATCAAGCCAGCATACTCGTTCAGCTTGGAATGCTTAACCCTGCCAACCTTCCAATTGCCGGAGTGGAAGTCGCGAGAAAGGTCCTGGACCCCTTTGGTCAGGCAAGCAACACTCTTTTAAAACGATGGGGTGAAAGTGAGGGTCTTCCGATCGACTAAACTGGTAAAGAAAGTACATATGGTTTCATGTCTACAGAATCCGTGAAGTCTGAGTGTTGCATGGCGGGGAAGAGAGTAGAACTGCGCATGTTGGAAGCGCAGGAAATATCAGTTCATGCAGTGCGATGCTTGGGCCTGGCGTGGCTCGGCGTGCGAGACTAGGCTATGCGATGAGCCAGTACTAAGCTCAACTGCGCAAGTGTACACTCCCCCTCATTTTTTGATACCTCCTTCCAAACCGTCCATTTCTGTCCGCCTCATCTCTGGTAACGATGGCGCGTTCAATACCACCTAATCATACCAGAGTGGTCGCAAGCTATAATGATCCATTGGATGATGGCGCACATGATGAGCCATTCAGCATGGACAACCTTAGCCACGATACCAACACTTTCGTCACGTATACCGGCGGGGTCCCAGCAGAAGGCTCGACCAAGGCAAATCGGTTCGCAGGACCAACGGAGGTGGAGTCATTGGCGGCTGACTATCCCCAGCACAATACTTCACCCTCCTTGTTGGAGAGACCTGGCCGTCTTCCTACCCCGCCTTTCTTGCACAACAGCGCTTTGTCCAGCTCAGAGATGAATGCACCATATCGTGATGACGACTCAGCCTCATTATTTCGCCCCCTTTCTGTTGTTGGAAAGTCGGACACGCCATTGGTTCATAATGCGGCAGACATTGGTCAGTCCGCAGGCTACCAGGACTTGGGTATGCAATTCGTTCTCTGGGATATACCTGACTAAATTCGCAGACATTGGACAGAATACGCGGAGCCTTCAGTAGATGATAACCCAAAGTCTCTGTCAGAGAAGGACACTCCTTTCAAAACCTTCCTAGGAACTGGAAAGTACCCCCTAGAGCAGCGGATCGAAGATAAGAAAAGAGGAATCGGACGGCAGAAGCACCCACTCGTTGGTGCGTCAGTTCCTTACATAACAGTGCCCTTATTCAAGGGTATTCAGTGTACGCACTCACCATTACCATGGTGGGTGTTTTCATTTACGAGCTTGTAGTGAATAGTCGGGCACAGGGGACTCCAGTGTCCTTCAAGGCTAGTCTACTGTTTCGTTCTACGAGGCGTGCTTAACTTCTCCCAGCCTGTCATCAACCCGATGCTAGGACCTTCCGAGAGTGCCCTTATTAACCTTGGCGCGCGCTTTCCTCCATGCATGAAATCTGTGCAGAATTTGTCGTCGTCTACCGTAATGCCGTGTACGAAGCTTTTTTGTTTGAGGTTCATACACTTACCTTTTCGGATTCAAGGTCTGAACGACACAGCAAACCCACCGGATCGCTTGTGCACCATTGAACAAGTGTGTGGCTTTGGAGGGTTCCACGGTGTTCCGAACCAGTGGTTCCGGTATGCAGCTCGCGTGGTTTCGAGAACGCTATAACCAGGTATCCTAGGTTCATCACGGCCATGTTTTTGCATGCGGGCTTTATCCACATCATCCTGAACATGCTTGCGCAGTTGACGGTCTCGGCACAGGTGACCATTATACCATACTTATTCGTTATCGCTAAATCTTCCCTAGATTGAACGAGAGATGGGTTCTGTAGGGTTCGTGATCACCTATTTTGCTGCTGGAATCTTCGGGTATGTTGCCTCCGAGATTTACTTCAGAATGTGCTGAAGACATCAAAGTAATGTCCTGGGTGGCAACTTTTCTCTTGTTGGCGCCCCGTCCGTTGGTGCCAGTGGGGCAATATTCGGGACGGTTGCAGTGACTTGGGTTGATTTATTCGCACACTGGAAGTACCACTATCGTCCCGGTCGCAGGGTGCGTCGAACAAGTGGTTAATTATTTGAAGGTCATGGCTAAATGCGCCTAGCTGGCTTGGATGACTGTGGAACTCTTGTTCGGTATTGCCCTTGGTTATGTTCCATGTAAGTACTTGTATTTGTCGCAGTTGAGCCCTGAGCTGACTTCAACGGAAGACGTCGATAACTTTGGTTTGTCCACCTTAGCTGAATGTTCGCTCGGTGCTAATCCTTTGTTACTAGCTCATCTTGGGGGACTCTGTATGGGCCTTCTCGTTGGCACTACTCTATACCCTGTTGTTAGTCCCTCGAGGCGGCACAAAATCGTCATGTGGGCATTCCGCGTTGCTGCTATTCCGTTAGCCGTCATACTCTTCGTGGTACTTATCCGAAATTTCTACACCTCCGACCCATACGCCGGTATGTGTCGGACAAATACAGCGATGTGACTCGGCATTCTAACAGTTCGCAGCATGTTCTGGTTGTCGGTACCTATCTTGCATACCTACTTCGTCGAATAACTATTGTAAAGGAACTGGTAAGAAATCGCTTTGTCATGCTTTCGTTGTTCTCAATCCGGAATGACAGGTTTCACAACTTCAACTAGCGGGACAAGTATTTAGCTGTGCCGGGACACTTTTGCAATATCATGCGAGCGAGCACGTACATTCCGCATGTCATACTTAGTACTTGTGTATTCGGTTCTTTCACGGACTCGGACAATTGTTGACCCTTAAGTAAACGACGTATTCTCCTGTCAACTATTCTCGCCGTGACGCTTGGAATTGACTTGCTTTCTCAGAACCGCTGGGCGCCACGTCACCGGTAACATAGTGGCCCGGGAACTGTTCATTTTAGTAGCTGTTTTCTCATCGCGTCGTGGTTTGGCAGTAGTGCCGAAAATCTTGAATTCAGCGACAGACTACCGCAGCTTTGTTACTCAAGAGCCCAATGACTGCGAAGACATCCATCTCTTTCGACCCATCATGGTATCATCATCTCGTGCTGACGACTGTGGTGTGCGCGCTTTTAGCTGGATTACTGCGATTTGTCCTCTTCGGTATGTCATGAGGTGCTGCCAAGTCTTTCGCGCTCACGGACTCCGGCCTGTTCAGACCAATATGACCCAATGCATTGCAGCGCATTATTGTCGACTGGAAATTGGCTAGACGACGCATATCGTAATTGGCAGCCAGAGGGCAGGTTCTTTTCAATATCGAGCTCGAGCCTGAGATTAAGGCCACTTGACAGGATGCATGCTCTATTCATACCAATCTAAAGACGCCTCTCGTTGCCTTTCGTCTCGTCGGGTGGTCTTTATCGGTGACTCAGTCACACGAGCGCTCTACTTTCAGTTTATTCACGCCGTTGATCCTACACTCCCCAAAGAGCTGCAGGAGGATGGCGCAAAACATTCCAACCATTCTTTCGTCTCTAGATCCCAAGCGCAACTTGACTTTGTCTGGGACCCATTCCTAAATACGACATCTGCCCTTGCGCTGATGAACTGGCCAATGGCTCACTCGATCGATGATCAGTCTGAACGGCCCGCCCTACTGGTCCTCGGTTCAGGGCTCTGGTACCTCAGGTATGCCGACACTTCAGGTGGGCTCCCAGCGTGGGAAGCCAATATAGAAGCACACATAGAAGCAATAAATGGTGCTCGCGACAAGCCAGCAGACGAAGTGGTCTTTCTTCCGGTAGAGGAGATCGTTCCCTCCAAGCTGTCACCCGAGCGACTCAATACCATGCATTCCTCCGACATAGATGCAATGAATTCCGACCTCTATCATCGCATCAAGCCACCAGCTAATGGACCTTGGTCACAGCTCTTTGGACCTACTTACCCCGAGCGAATTTCACTTCCATCGGTATTCAACAAAATGTTGGATGACTCCCAAACTCACGATGGTCTCCACTTCAACGAAGCCATCGTCAAGGCTCAAGCAAACATCCTACTGAACTTTCGATGCAACAATGAGTGGCCTCCAACGTTTCCGATGGATAAGACTTGTTGCCGAATGTATCCCCGGCCAGGGCTAGTGCACTCGGTCGTGCTCTCTAGTGTACTACTGTACACTTGCATTTCTCTGTATCGATCTTGTGAGCACTACACTGTCAGGCTCATTTCCATGCCGCCTGACGTCACTATAGATACCAAAACCTGGATTTTGAACAAGGCATATCTCCCGGGGCTGATATTCGGTGCTTCCATAAGCATGATATATTTTGCGGATCGGACGGGATTGTGGCTCAAAGAGCAGAAGCAGTTCGACCCATGGACGTTTTGTTTCTTATGTTTCGCGTCGCTTGCGGCTGGTTTGTCAACAGTTCGGAGAGCCGACAAAGATTTGGGATTCCTCAACCGCGATCAGACCGACGAATGGAAGGGGTGGATGCAAGGTATAACGATTCATATCTCCAACAATATGGCGCTGATCGGTCGTCCCAGTTGCAATTCTTATATACCATTATCTTGGTGCTTCCAAGATATCTGGCATCTATAATCCTATTCGAGTTCTTGTCGCAGCCTATCTCTTCATGACCGGCTATGGCCACACGACGTTCTACCTAAAGAAGGCGGACTTTGGCTACCTTCGTGTTTCTCGGGTACGCCTTATTTTAACACTCAAGTCATTGTTTATCTCTACTTTTTCGCAGACATTGGTGAGGCTGAATCTCCTCACGCTTACGCTGGCGTATACCATGAACACGGACTATCTCTCGTATTATTTTGCTCCTTTAGTCTCCATGTGGTTCCTGGTCATTTATCTGACGTTGTGGCTCGGATCGCGACTCAACGAGAGTACACCGTTCCTCGCAGCAAAGATGTTTTTGTCAATGGTTACCTTTGCGGCATTCATGAACCATCCATGGCTTCTGGAGGGGCTCTTTGGTGTCCTGGAACGCATTTTCTTTATCCATTGGTCCGCACGCGAGTGGACCTTCCGAGTAACACTCGATCAATATGTCGTATACTGCGGCATGTTTGTCGCGCTAGCTTCCATCAAGGTTCGCGACAATCATCTTAGCGAGCACCCCATCTGGCCCATCTTCATACGCGTGTCCACCGGATTGTCTGTGATAGTCCTAGTGTGGTTCATGGGATTCGAACTTTTGCAAGAGAGCAAGTTCACATACAACGCATGGCACCCATATATATCGTTCCTCCCCATCCTTGCTTTCCTTGCCCTGCGCAACGCCACTCCCCTCTTGCGCTCGTGTTCATCTCGCGTCTTTGCATTCATTGGGAGGTGTTCGCTCGAGACGTTTATCATTCAGTATCACCTGTGGCTCGCAGCAGATACCAAGGGCATTCTTCTGCTTATTCCTGGGACAAAATGGCGCGCTCTCAATTTCATCCCATCGACGATCATCTTCATCTATGCATCCCACCAGATGGCATGGGCTACCGGGGAAATTACCGGTTGGATATGTGGTGACGAAAAGGGGACACTGCCCACGGCCCGCAATGTGCCAACTACCGAGGTGCCAGACACTGCCAATGCCCGCTTGGAAACGGTGCCCTTGGCCATCAAAGGCTCCGATAGGCCTCGCACAGAGACCGAAATGGCGCAGCGACATCCGCAGCGGTGGATAGACCGATTGGCTGAGGGGACTAGCGCCCGTCAGGCTCCTAGATTTCTCAAGTTTTGGTCTAGAACATCGCTCGATGCAAAGGGGAAAATCATGGCATGGGCCGGACTGATGTGGCTAGCGAACGCATTATGGACAAACCCTTAGAGACGTCGAGACTACATGGCATGGAGAATAACATGACTAGCATTGGAATTACAAATGATTAGATGACCCGGACTCTGCGAAAATAGCGCTGAGTACGAATTCGGACGAAATTGCGAGCAATTCAGTATTAGCATGGATGCTCATCAACACTCGTCCTTGAGACAAGGTCAGGGCTTGACTTCTATGTGTACATCATGCAGGGCGACAAGGGAGAAGTACTCACGACGCAACCATAGGAAGCTGCAAAGGCAACACGGTCAGCGCCCCCGAAAACAAATAGCAACCAAAGAAAGCTCGGAAATTTGGGTATATGAAGAGAGATCACGAGCCAGTGAGGCTTCGAAGTAGCGATTCGAGAGGATCGTCATCGCGGGGAAGAGCAAGGACGGGACTCACCTCGGACAAGGGAAACGGCGGAAGAAAAGAGAGGCGAGTGTTTTATGTGAACACGTGACGTGTACTCAGGGCAGGTCGCGACGGACCAGGTACAAGCCTCGCGGCGGCAGGCTTGCCACAGTCCCCTCACCATGGCGAACGTCGTCCATCCACCGCTCAATTTCATTCACGAACCATCTCACCTCTCCCCATCTCGCTGTGGGTTTGGCTTTGGACTCCCCGCAAACTCGTCCTCTGCAGCAGGCAAACAGCCGGCATACACCCCTGGCCACGCGCAACCGTCGACCTTCCAGCAGCTTACCTCGCATATCAATCTACCACCCCCTCCGCATCGCACCCAGAAACGTCGCATTGAGTCGGAGGATGATGCCGAATCCAGTCGTCATGTCGGGAGGGACGTTCCAATGGACCGGAGTCCTACCCCAGAACGGCCGAAGAGGGCTGCTCCGAAGCGTGTCAAGGTCTCCTCGCAAGACGATGAATCCAAAGACCAACAGTCGTCAAGAACTAGGAATATAGACGCAGATGGTGACGTCGACGTCGGTGTCCTGTTGGGTATGCAATGTTCTAATCGGCCACTTGAGTCCAGTCTCTGACAAGGCGATTGGGTAGCGAGTCTTCCACCACAAGCCCTCCTGCCTCTTCTGAATTCGCTGATAAATTTGCAACCGTCACTCAAGTCACTCATACTACCCCTTATACCCCGACCCACGTTGGACACGGCGATACAAGCATTAGAGCAATCCGCAAGGAGACTGCGGGACGCTTATCCATATTCAAATGCATCCTCTCTTTCTTCGATTTCTGTGGCGACTTCCCTCGGGTTTGGGTTCGGGTTCAACTCTCAAAAGACTGGTCTTGGATCAAACATGGACGATGACCAGAGAGGCAGTGGGTCGAACGACGGGAGTGGAATGCGAGAGTCCTATGTCCTCTCGCGTCTCCGACCTCACATTCACGAATTTGTGTCTGCATGCATGTCCTACGTGCCTTATTTTTCCTACGTATCCTGCACGCAGGAGGGCTCACGCTCTCAAGCTGATTCATGGCCGCGCGGACATTCGTCTGTCCTGCAGTCGCAGCACCGAGACAAACCCCATCCATCTGAAACTTTTATGTTTCTCTCCGCGCTCACTTCACACATAACTTGTCAACCCCCGCTGACGCAGGCGTCGCTGGTCCCGCTGTTACTCCCACGACTGTCGAAAGAATGGACGGCATGGGTGGACCGACTAGACCAGATGGTGAACCAGGAAGGGGGCATGTTTGGTGGTGAGACAGTTCGGAGTTGGGAGAAGATGCTGGACGAGTTTGCGGAGGCGAGGGGGCCAGAGGGATGGGGTGTGATGAGGGAGGTGAGGGATTTGTGGGTTAGCAAGGTGGGCTGGCTCGTCGGACGGAATGTGGTACACCCGATGGAGGAGGAGGCGTGATGGCGTTTGTTTAGCGAGGTCGTGTACGACTACGCCACTTCTATTAAATATCCTTTTCATGCTCCCTCGCCGACTGTGTATGAAACTGCCCCGGACTGCACTTAAACCTCGAACGTCCGAACGACGTCCAACCAAACGAAACCTCCTCTCTCTCGACCGCTCAGACCGTCCAGATTCACGTCGCGTCCCCGACGCACCCTCCACCACGATGCCGTTTCCCACTTCTCCCCAATCCCTGTATCACAACCTCCTCTTCATCACGTCCAATCCGCCGTTTTCCATCTCTAAAGCAATCGACTACTATTTCGATTGGCCCAGAGCACTCCACTCCACCAAGTCGTTCAATCTCCTCATCGCTCTCGCCCTGCGATGCGCTTCCTTCGCGACAGTCCGCCACCTATTCAGCGTCATGCGAACAGAGTCTATCCCGCCGAACATGGAGACCTGGAAATTACACATCAGGTGGTTTGTCCAGACCGGAAAATGGAATGACGCTTGGGAACGTGTCTTGGAAATGACGGGAGGACAGCGCGTGGCCACACCCAGGACTCCCATCCCTCTCCCTTTATGGCTGGAACTTTTTGGCTCCCAAAGGCGCGGTGCGCTGCGGCATTGGGTCATCACCGACGGAGGACCTGACGCGCTGGTGCGCTCCGCGGCTGACGGGGGCCTTGCTTCGGTTGTTTCGGGAACTAGCTCTAAAGGCGGAAGACAACGTCGTGCAGACGCTGCCTCGGAGGGTGGTCCATCACGCCCTCGAAAGCAGCTTATGCCCCGTCCATTCCAGAAACCTCGCCCCGTCGAACTGTCGCGATACCGAGCGCTCATGCAAGTTTCGCCTCCGCTCACTTCTTCCGATCAGGTTCAGATCCTACCTAGAACTATTCTCATCATCACGCAGATAATGTACCAGGTGGGACAGAGAAACTTGGCCTTTTCTACCGCCCTCTCGTACTTGCAGTCCCTCCCTCCCTGGCTCAGACGATGCGATCGGCGCAGGATTCTCGACCTCGTCAACCTCCATCTTTCCTTGGCAACTCGGCACCGAAAACAGGGTCTGAAACGGCACTTCGTCCAACGTCGTATTCTTTGGAGCTTTTTACACGCCCGTTCTGATTTGGTTCCTTCGTGTACCACCTTGTTTCTCCTTCTCGGGACCTTGCACGGGTGCCGCCGCAGTGGCACTCTTGCCATGCAGTGCTTGCGTCTCTTTGAAAGGAAGTGGGGCCCACACGTTCATTCCACGTCCGTTCGACGGCGTATCGCGAGTCTTGCACTTAAAGAAGGCCGTCTCGACATTGTCGAGGCTATGATCAGGTTAGAGCGGCGTCGTAGAGCTTTCGGAAATGCCTTGACTCGGACTGTCTATACCTCGAGACGAAGACCTTGGCGGACATTGTTTAGTCGACGGGGAGCTGAGAATTGGAGATGGCATCTAATAGAAGAAAAGTACCGCCGACGGTTAGCGCTCGGGTCCAAGCCCGAGACTGCCTAGTGAGCTGCAGCTCTGCGTGCTCTCGATAGTTAGTTTATTTGGCGCCCAGAACTATCCAGGTTTTGTCGGTGAGCGTGAACATCAGACTTTCAGTGATTACACGCATTATTTGACGGCGCAAGATCTACGAAAAACATGCTCAATTAACGTTTACATTACCAACGCTACAGAGGGCCATATGCGGGTACATTAGGATGCAAGATGCAAGATGCTAGAGGAATACCATGTAATAAAACATGTCTGAGGTCCAGGGCCAAGAAGACCAAAAAATTGTCCTGGGGGCGAAATCAGAGGTAGCACCGCGAAAAGGTGCTCGGAGGAAGGCAGGACGGCCAGTTGCCCGACGAAATCGCCGACTCCCACTCCGTCGCAACGGTGCGGTACAAATCCAGAGCCGCTCGTGCATTCTCGACCTAAACAAAAAGTAAGACGGTTGAGCTATCCCTCGACCACAACGAACACGGTATGGCAGCTCCGGCTTGATGCATCAAGAACGGACGTACTGGATGTATGTGACCATCTTGGCAGCGACGACACATGAGATGCCACATAAGTGTTTGTAGACCGATCACTTGAGTCGGGGAACGTAGCGCATTCCTAAAGGGTTGATACAGTGCAACGTCGCGCGTGGCAATGGCGGGGTGAGGAATACCCAATACTGTGTCCATGTAATAAGCTCGGTCGCCAGAACAGAGTAAACGCGTAAACGCTACCCGAAAGGTCATGCCATAGGCTGTGTCCAACAATTACTTTACCCTTGATGATATCCGCAACGTGCCGCTGAACCCGATCAAATGGAGGTGTCTCGGCTGCGTCAAGGGAGAAGAGAGATCAAATTTACCAGCATAAAGCTTATAGAGCGAGATAGTGGATTTCTACTCACGGTCTAGTAGGTGGCAGGCTTCGATTCCGGTCGTAGTCGTCCGGTAATCGCTAACCTGCATAGTCGGAGCAACATAGGTGTCTAGTATCACATTGCCCCTAAAGTCGATGATTGACACGCGACTTGAAATAAACAAATGAGACAGCAGTAAAAGAGATGGAAAGGTAGAGACGCGTACGCGAGCATTGCAGTGGTCCCGCCCGGCCCTACACCTACGTTGCTGCAGGAGAGTGCAAGGATTTGTTCATTACTTGGGACAGGGTATTTGGCTTCCATCTCGAAAAATTTAACAGACAGTAACTTACTCTGGATGCCAGATAGATATATGTGTGGTGAGTACTCTCTGGGCAGCTTGACGGGAAGTATGCCCCAAGAGCTTTTTCGTTTCCAGATAGATGAGGTCGATAAGCTCGAGCGATCCTTCGAAATCTCAAGTAAAACGTACCGATCGTTTGGTCTAGTGCAACATCCATGGTAGGTCCTTCACGTAACAAGAACACGATTGGTCTCGTAACCGCCCGACCTGACCACAGGTATGAAAAGCTAAGCCAAGGTAGAATGCGTCAACCCTGATGGCCGCCAATCTACCACTATGCAAAAGTGATGTCAACAAGGTCCCTGAGACTCCATAAGAATCATCCAACAGGCGGGAGAAGGGAGGTGTAAATTTACAGAATCATCTGGAGATCTCAGAGCTTGTAGAAGCCCCGGCCATACCTTTGCCACTTTCACGTACAAAGTCGTTGAATAGCTTCCTTAATAACTCTGCAAGGAGTACTCGCCTCGAATTCTTCAGAGATCCCGAAACATTTTGATGCGCTGGACCTTTCAACTGGGAAACTTCTGTCCTGTTAGAGTTTGTCAAAAATCCTGCCGTCTCAAGCTAGGGCCTTTTTGGGAGGTGACAGCGGTTATCGAAAGCCTATGGAAATTCAAACGCGTAACTCGGCCCATAGCCGTGACACTACAGGAGCTAAAGCAAGGATACTGAGAAAATCACATACCTGTGCAAAACAACTTCATCACTGTAACCATCACAACGTCGGCGCTTCTAAGCGTAATAAATCTGGCTGATAGAAAAAAGTCTGTAAGAAGCCTAGGTCAACTTGAGAAGAGCCAGCTACTCGGAACTCGCCGGCGGCTGCTAGTATTAGCGATTGCATGGAACTCAGGAACATCTGCAACGTCTAATTTCCCCTGCCTTCCTTGCAATATCAAAACCTGCCTTGGTTGCATTGCTAGCAATAGCGTGCATATTTCGTGGCTGCCAAGAGCGGCATTCAGACCTACGTTTTTCCATGAATACGGGCTCGAGCGCTATCCCTAACGGTGTTCTTGGTAACGCCTGTGATCATGCCTGCCAGGCGCAACTCGAATCTGTCCGTTGCGCGCGTTGTTTATCTCCAGAAAGTATCTCGTATGACCTATAAAATGGGCATGTGTGTTCATGGCAATTGTTTATAGCGCAGAGATTCCGATGGTGGCTATCGGGAGACGCTGGCGTTCTACCACCTGAGATGGCTCCACGGGGCTGCTTAAAATTGCAACTTACCAGAAATTGGTATCAAACCTCCCAAATGCTCGGCACAATCGACTATAACTCAACGAACTTTCCAAAAATGCAAGATATCGATATCCGCTGGATTGAGAGTTTGACAACACCCTTTGGACGCACAATTTTAGTTGTGACATTGGGTGGCTCACCATTGATCCGGAGGGCAGGTTGAACACCACCGGATTGGACGCAAGTACCGAGCAAGCAAGGCTGTGAACTGAATAAACATCAGCGCTCAATTACACAAAAGATATGGGACAAACATGTGCTATGCGCTACTCCGATGGTAACATCACCAATCGGGATCTATACCCCACATCTCGCCGAGTTACCTGTGGGCTCCGGTGGGACATGCATGTGGTTTACACGACAAAAGTGTAACGCAGCTACAATGGAAGAATTCCTTGACCAGTGAGTCTTATGACGCAGTAGGACCATCTGGTCCAGTCGCGATCTTCCGCCGAACAGACTCGATTCAAGCCTCCCCCCCTGAACGTGAAACGTGCATCCAAATATGGTTTCGTTCCAAGAGTGCGCCACGAATATGCTGTGGAAGAACAGGGCGATCCCTGAGTCGGATCAAAGTCTGAAAGTTATGGCGAGCGAAGGGATGGATAAATGGGTGTTTGTTTACCTCCGAGGGGTGCTGACGACAGGCGGCGGGGGAAATGATCAAGCCCACATGTGCAACTTGACGCTAAGACGACACATTTCGCGAAATGAGATGCGAAGGGCACGAGTCTTGCACTGATATCACCTAGGAAGAACGAACGTGATCATGGTGCCAGACGTAAACAGGATCGTTGGAGGCCACGCTGCTGACAAGTGCTCGTCGGCGAACAAGATGATCGCAGTGCAATGCAACGGCGGCAGAGCCCGCAAAAAATGAGCACAAACCGGCAGGCATGCAGATATTCGCCAGTGTCATCGGCCCAATCAAATTAGCTTTCCCGAGCGAAAAGCGCGACATCGAAGTCGGCGGATGGTTTGCATATGCCCTAGGATCAATAGATGGGAGTTGTTCGCTGCCAGGACGACATGGTACTATCTGCTGAACACATGGCGTCAAGCGGTCAGAAATACTTAATTGAAGTCCTTGACCTCGGCGCCTGGGAGGGTTGGTGAATTACACAAATTGAAGCTGTCAGTTCTTCGGAGTCTTTTCCCAGTCGCGGCGCGCAAAGCGTGGACTCGGACATGTCCAACGAACACCAAGAGAAGCCTCAATCCTCCCAGAAGACTCAAGGCACTCCCCAGCAGGAGAAACAGTGCCGGATTTGCTATGATGGCGACGAGTCAGACCCGTCCTTGGGAAGACTTTTTAAACCATGTCTCTGTGCGGGCACCATCAGCGTAAGCACGCTCGGCCAGGCTGCAAGGCGGCTGCTTTGCTGATTATGCGCACGCTGCAAGTACGTCCACGTCAAATGTTTGCAGAAATGGAGGTTATCATCTCGCTCCAACAACGCATTTTGGCGTTGCCCCCAATGCCACTTCCACTACCGCTTCGCCCGAACCAAGGCGTATGGTTTGGGGACAAATCCAAGTGGGTGCCATTGCCCTCTTGCGTTGATCATTTGCCTGCTCATATCGGCCCACAGTCATCGTTGGCTTGTTGTCGTCCATTTTCTTCGTCCTTCTGGTCATGCTTTCGTCGTATGTCACAGGCTATTTCCTCTCCTCGATAGAAGAGCAATCTGTGTTCGGCACGACGTACTTCTTTGTTTCCCCGATCGACGTCGCACAGGATTTAGTCCGGGCGGCTATTCGCATCCTCCGTGACCAAGACATTTTGCCAGTGGAGCTCGACGTTCCCAAACCGCTTAGGGCGCCCATTCCGACCCGTCTTTCCGATCCTCCCGGTTTACTTAGCCATTTCGTCCGCAGGTTTCTGTTGGGCCTGCCCATGGTAGGGGTAGGGTCACTCGTCCACATGATTCTGACTCTCCCCTTTATGGGCCCACTGCAATGGGTCGCCCGTTGGAGAGGGAATAGGACCAGAAGGGGAAATGACAGGGACCTGGCTGCCGCAGTAATCGTCATATTCATTGTTATTGGAGCTGCGAGGTCAGCAATTGACACTGCCTTGTCAGCAGAATTGCTCATGCTACTTTCAGAGCCTTGTACAAGGTGTATGGTTATACTCGAAAGTGGGCGGAACGGTTACTCACGTGGGCTGAAGACTCTATTCTTGAAGTCAATTGAGACTTGCTCATATTATCCGTATTTCTTGCATTTCGAAATCAATTATATGTAGATAGTAACGGACGATGTAAGGATACAATCACATCTATTCACCAATTTCGCCGCAATTGGCGTTTGATCCCTTCGTATACGACTCTCGTCTCAGTGTTACTCGAGTCCAGCTCAGTAAGGTATTGTCCGACGGCTATGTCTATTCGGCCAGCAGGTAGCTCTGCGCGTGCAGTTGATGCTTGCGGTCGTTTGGCCTCCTCTAGCCAATCGTTGAGTAGGATGGCAATGTCTGCGGATATCGCCTGGACACTAGCCTGATGGTTGAAGGGTGGAACCTGAAATACAGTCTCGGCAACCCAACAACGCAGAAGTTGCAGAGACATACATGTGACTCGTACATGTCATGCAAGACGTCCCATATCTCTGCATGTGGCACACCACATTGGATCAAGACTCGGGGGGCCCAGCCTTTGGGAAGCTGTGCCCTGTTCCGCAGTGAGAAAGAGATAAGCAGCGTCGTGATATATCCTTAAAAAAACCACCATCAGGACTTTTACCATGCAGGAACGATCAACTTACGAAGTGGAAATGCACTTTCGGATGGGTAGAAACGCTTTCCCAGTGGGACAACATTCGCTATGATGTGATCTGCGTGCGTCTGCACATCGGCATCCTTTTCCAGAGCTGGAATAAGGCGTTAGCCGTGCGAGTTCGGTGAACGTAACTTTCCTACCATCTTCGAATATCCTATCCCAAATGGGTCGAACAATGTGCTCATCCCGGTGTTCTGACACGTGAAGAATGAGAAGTTTCATGACGGGTAGATCAAAGGGTTCTGCATAGGATTGGTAAAGCTTGATGGACTGCGGTGAGAGTGGAGCATATGGGGAAATTTGGGTGGCGTACTTCGGACATGGTGAATAGCTTCTTGTTCAATTGTCTGATCCTGTGACCTTGATCGCCAGGGTTGCCCACATAGGAGAGAAGTGTGTTGTACACCTCAAGCTGTACCTGAGCCACATCTAACTTTTCTTCGAGGTCCGTCAGGAATGCAATGGCAGTTTCGTGCCTGCCATTCGTGGTGACTGGATGAGATTTGGCGTTTCCAACAGCAAGGGTAAAATATTCGATCCGCATGCTCAAGTCCAAATCAATGCTGGGATCAATTTGTATTAGTAGGGTTCAGCAAGATCTTTGTGACGTACTCTGTGGACTCTGCTAAAATAGCGAGCACTTCGGCGGCGCGAAGTGGCTGGCCATCTTTAACGTAAAACTGCCACAGTAGCTGGTACTTTGGAAGCGTAATAGGCTCCCGCCGAAGATGAGCCTCGAGGTATCGGGGTCGCAACTTTACGCCTGTCAGCATTCGATAGCTCGAGAGAGTGGAATCACGCATACAGCCAAAAGCTCATCAGCCAGTCCTCTGGTAATCAACCAGTCATACAGCGTCGAATGGAACATCTCGTCATCACTGGACAATGCGAGCGTGTACGCGTGATTCCGAATCATATCAAGGTCCTCGGCCGGTGTCTGAGCAAGCGAGGATTTTTCTTCGAACCAGTCTAACGAATGCAGGACGAGCTGATAACAATCGGTACGTTTTTTGAACAATTTTGCGCGATCGTCGTTAGGCAGACACCCCGACAACCAATATTCGAGTCCGACATTGTCAGGATCGACGGCTCGTGCGCAGCTCAGAGGAAGCTCAATAGCGCCTAATGGTGCGTGAGTTGCTGAGAAGAATGTTGCACGCTACGCTCACGGACCTTTCGCATAGCTCAACTCTCGGTACTCATTGCATACCTCACGAATTTTTTCAAATTCCAATATCCGTGCCCCTTTCGTGAACAATCTGATAGGCAATTGAGCAGGGAGATGATAAGAGCGCAGAAAGAATGGCTACCTCAATGACTCTCCTAGCCAATTCTGTCGCTCAGCGGGATTTCGTGATTCGACAGCCTTGCGGATGTTTTCTCGGGCCTAGTTCAAAGTGGTCAATGGATACGCCAGCTTTGAAGAAATCTACATGCTTTGTACAACATAACGTCATCGGTACTGCAGAAAGAGCCGCATCTTTGCTGCAAAACTTCGCTGATGGTGTCCACCTGGTCACGATAATCGTCAACATGGTTCGATGGGCACAGACAGCCAAGCCTACGCTGATCTGCTGACCAATCTGCTGGTCGATCACAACGTTGACTAGTGCACGCGATGCATTTATTCCATTCTGAGTGGTGATAAGCTCTTCATAAGTCATTGCGATCACAAGTTTCTGAGTTTCCACGCCACATCTCATGTCATGTCAGTCCCGCCATTTGACACCTGGAAAGGAATACTCACTGGGCTATCAGTTCACCTAATCGATAGTCACTCAGTAAGAGCACAAAAGATAAAGCTTCTATTGTTCTCGTAAGAAGAGCTTGAAGTTGGGCCACTGAACTTTGTTCGGCCTGGAAGAAATGTTAGAACACCGCGATTAGAATCAGGAAAACAAGACAAACCTTCCATGCTTCTTGCTCATGGCCCATCGTGTTGCGTGAAGCAGCAAGATCACCGGGCGTGGAGTGGAAAAGGTGGGGGTTCTTGTCCAAGAACTCCTTGAGGGCATACAAGTTCTTTTGGATGGTAACGAGCAGGTTATCATCCACATTCAATTCTTGAAGGCCGAAAGCACTGCGAAACGGATAAGTACGTCATGAAGAAGAAAGGTATTGACAGTCCCACCCGGGCTTGGTCATCTTGTCCTTCCAAAGCGGCCGGACGAGGCGCGCAAAGTACATAGCAAACCCTTCTCTGCGACCGCTGAATATGGCACTTCCAGAGCTTTCGCCTACGAGTGGAAACTGGTCAGGCGTCCAGAAGGAGAGCGGGAGAACCTACTTGTGCCATATGTCATCCGTTCGGTCCAGATGGGACGCTCACCAAAGTCATAGAAGGCCTGTTTTGCAATGTTTGCGACGTCGGGACTCACAGTACACAATGTACCAGGGACCGCGCAATCCCCAGTGTCCATAAACGTGTTCCCACAGGCAAGTCCGAGAAGCATGGCACACGTTTGATCTCTTCCAAAACTGCAATGCAGAATGTCAGTATGTCATTGTCGAAGTCAGCAGATGAGCATTCACCTGTCCCTAAACTCAATAATTGGCTGAACAGCACCTTCGGATTGCGCCTCCTCGATAACGGCTCGCAGATAATCCATTGCTCTCCGCTTTACGAGAAACGTGAGGCCAACGTTGGTGAGAATCATAAACTGTCGAGGGGCCTCCGAATATTGCAATGCCAATTCATTGACGACAGCGGGTGACGGTGCGGTAGACTGAGGTAACGATGGTCGCGGCAAGCTGGCCATTGCCCACGTTCGTCCCGGAATTGCCAACAAGGTGGCATATTCCGTGAGTGGTGGGCGTTGACTCCCACTCGTTGCGTGGGAGGGCGCATATGTAGCAGGCTGGGAAGTTGGAACGTACTGCTGAGTGGATGTAGAAACCTGGCCAAGGGTACCTATACGGGTCAGATCAGGGGACATACAGAGCAAAAAGTCTGTGCCATCGGTATCGCCTGGCTGGGCCGAAATGGTGAGACCATCCTGATAGCAAGAGTTTTCCAGCCCAGAAACGACAAATGGGCGAGATGGCAGAGGTGGTGGGGCAATACGAGCGGCACTGTAGGAGGTGGATGGTACGCGATTTGAGGGGCGGGCCAGTTCGTCGGGATGGAAAAGATTTAGGGGAGGGAAGCGTACGTGTATGAGTTGGAGAGGGCGAGGAGCACCAGGTAGACTCGTGGTTGGGGCATACGAGAGGCTGGCTGAGGCAGGGGAGAAATAGAGACGCACACCATTGGTCGTGATCGCTATGAGCTGCACACCGAGGTGAGATTCAGCAGGATCGACGACGTGCAACGCAATGATTTGAAAATTGGAAGGGTTTATCGCCGGAGCTGCAGGTGCCTTTTCCTGAGCAGATTTATACAAATTGGCGAGGGTCTGAACATGTTGAACTGCCTTTTCCAAGGGAAGATGATAGAAGGAAATGACGTTATTGGCAGAAAGCGTGTACAAACAATTGCGTTTGTGGTCGGAGACGACAGAGACGATGCGGTCTAGGAGGAAAATGAGGGTGAGAGGGAAAGGAGAGTAAGAGAGGACCGACCGTCAGATTTTGGGGAAGAAAAGCGGGGGAAGAGGCTCTGAACTGTGCCGATAGAGTGGTTGATAAGGTGTACTCTCTTTCCAAACCACGACTCTGATTGCTGGTAATGAAGCTCGTAGAGACAGCCATCCTGGGAGCCAGCCATGAAAATGCGGCCCTGAGGGGTACCGACAACGGAAGACATTTCGATGTCTGTTGTAACGGACATGTCAGTAGCATACATTCTTATCTCTCTGCGATTCGTCTGGGGGAGAGGGGAAGTAGAGAGGCCGATAAGGAGGACGGAGACGGGGGTGCACAAGACCATGACGAAGGATATTTCGTCAACGAACACATTCGGTTTTGGGATGACGACGGCGACATGGGTGATGACGTCTGGCTGGTCTACAAAGGAGCTGATGTCCTGACTGCGAGGAGGTGAGGAAACGCAGTGGAAGCGGGGGAGGGACGGACCCGTGTACGTAGTCCCAGAGAAAAAGCTTGTGGTCGATGGATATCCAAACGCGCTCTAACTCGGGGAGGAGGCCCATGTGGGACGTGACATTGGTCGCTGGAAGGAGGGTGAGCGGAGCAGGGAAAGCGAGGAGAAAGACAGACTGTTGTAGTACTGGAAGAGGGCATCGGGGATGCCGACGAGTCTGCGCTTCTGAAATGGGACGCGATAGTCGTCGGGGAAGACGCTGTACGAGGCGGACGAAGGAGAACCTGCGGCTGGGGAGAAGTGAGCGCGGGGTCGGGATGAGGAGAGAGAGGCGGACGGGGGAGGATATCACCGATGTCTGGAATGGCCTGCACGTCCTTGAGGAAGCGGTCGTGCAGGACGCGAGCTGCGGCGGAGAGGGCGGGGAGGTCGACGGCGGGCGCGAGGGCGGCGCGTGTCTGCGTCATCGTCGGTCGCGTCACAGAAAATACAACACGACCGCTGTTTTTTATGTATTATTCACACGCCCAGATTTGGTCGACGCGCCCACGGTTCACAGGACACCCATCATTCCGAGTGTAGAGATAGGTGAGCAGGGAGATTCACTAGGCATCATGCTTCGTTGTCGCTAATCACTCGATCGTATGTCTCCAGCCTCTCTTTGTGACGGTCGCGCAGACAAGGTGATATTGTGGAAATGGAAAAACAACACGGAGACATGTGGAAACTCAGTGTTCAACACTCAGTACTCAGTTTTCAGTATCACTCGTCGATCACAATCGGGTTGCCGTATGAGCCGGAGGGAATATATATATCACCTGAATGGGGGGTTAGAGAGAGACCGGAACGCCTGAAAGACTCAAAGGTGGCCTGTGGAACGTTGGAGGCTGCACGATCAGGGGGCGTAGAGATAGGAGACGAGGCGACTGTTGGAAGTGACTGAGGTGATGGGTGTTGAGGTGTCTGCGATACTGTAGAGCCTTGCCGTGGGGAGGAATGTGAAGCAATGCAGTAGTACGAGTTTCGATTGGACGGTGGATTGGCATCACATTGCGACTACAAATAAATGGTGCGCATGTAGTTCAGGTAACACGAGAGCGGTGACTTATACGGCCAAAAATTACTCACTGGGTGAGGTTGATGCAGGGATAGGGAAGGCGGCCCGATGTTTGACTGGGAGATCTGCGTCATATTTGGCGATACCGCACCCTCGTTATCAGACTGGCCGTCCATGGTGAGATCAATTACTACAGATGGTGGCCACTGGGGTTCGGGCGTGCGAAGTGCGCAGCTGTGGAGCCGCATCTCAAGGGGAGGTTTTGATTTCTTGATCGGCAGGCAGAGTTTGACCTTGCCTTTCGACTTCATCATATTCATGACACGTCGCGCCACTGGCCATCATAGTCAGGGGAAGTGGAGTGACGAATAGAACGACACATTACTCAGCGTACTCCGCGGGGAACTACGCCCGCTGGACAGTCTGATTTTCTTGAGTAGCGGGGTGCCGGCGGGGTCAAGCCTGTGACGCTTGGTCGACAGAAGGGGATTGTCGCGGACAGAGGTCGTAAGACTAACCGAGTAGATCAGCACGGCGCACTTATTCAAGATGATAGACATGATTATCGACCTATCATACGATTCTCGTGCGGCAGCGATCAAGGGCGCGTACTGCTCCTGAACCCAAGCACAGACATCTGCGAAACCACGCTCCAAATAGAGCGCTGCCACGATCACCTCGAACGAGTCTGCTGCGACCTTGGCACTGTGAGACTGTGATTGGAGCTCGTACACGCCTGCTTTGACCATGAGGTGAGTGAATGTCGCGTTGGCATTTACAGCCGAACGAATATTCTAAACATGGAGTGGGTTTTGTAAGCCTCAGTGGCGCCCGAATCACAACTCACGGTGTACAAGCCAGGCGCAGCATCCGGGAAGAGGCGGTAAAGGTACAACGCAACAGAGAGGTGCATGACAGCATCACCAACGAACTCTAACCGCTGTTTCTCGTCCGTACTCGACGAGACGATAGATTCCCAGTCAGAAAGCTTTGGTAACGAGAACGAGTAGTCGGGATCATTGATGGTGGCGACGATGGCGTTCTGAAGCGTGCCATGCATGTTGGGTCCAGGTTTCTTAAGTTTGACCATGCCTGATCGACGACGAAGGGCAGGCGTGACGCTACCGCTTTACCTGTCACATATTGGACCGAAACAAACAACGCGTAAACAACTGCGTCAGAGTCATTTCTGTCACTCCGTTCGAGGTTGACCGGAGCTGCAGCGTGCACCGTCAGCACGCCAGCGCCGTGAGATTGCAGGAAAGGTCTGAGGGTTGGGCTTGTAGTGTTGTCGACGGCGTTGCCGGGCTCTGAGACGAACCGACACTAGCAGGATGGATCCCTGCTGGATTAGGCAAATGGGCTCGTCGACAAACAACCTCCTTGGGATCCGACGAGCATACTAATCTCCACTCGTCGAAAGCTGACTCGACACTGCAGCCATGTCGGCAGCGACGCCAGCTGCATCATCGTCTGGTGGTCTTTCGCCTACGACCGCTCCCCAAGACACCAATTCGATCGACCGCCTCGTCCTCGAGTACCTCCGGGCGCGAGGTCACAAGAACGCAGAGACCGCCCTCCTTGAAACTTTCGATGCCGGGACCACGGAGGATGCTGAAAAGACCGCCTCCTCCAATGAGTTAGTGAAAGCTTTGGCAGTCTTCGCACAGAAGCCGTCGCGTCCGGGTGAGAACGTTCTAAAGGACAACGTCAGCGTCCTTCAGGAGCTGTCGACCATGGGGAATCCTCCCAGCATACAGAATCTTATTGCCAGTTTGGGTGGTGTCGGGGCGGAGGACATACTTTCTGTCGACCCCACTGACAAGCAGGAGGGCTTCAAGGAACTCGAGGCATGGGTCGAAGGTTCCTTGGACATGTACAAGGTATGCCCCCCTTCTTTCTGTTTACACTCTCCCCAACATGCATTTCAAGCCCGAGTTTCGTCCGATACTATATCCCATCTTTTGTCACTTCTATCTCGATCTTATCCAAAAAGGCTTCAAAGAAGCTGGTAGGCATATCATTTATCGTGATCGTGCGAGACTCTCAATCGCGAGTGTGAACTCTTTAGCGATACGGTTCTACTCTGCGTTTGCACCCGCGCTCGCGCCGAGCCATAACTCGACTCTTCACCACCTTTCCACATTGCTTTTACCATCTCATGTTCAGAATGACCCCTTGGCGCAACGGTTTCTCAACGAAAAATATATAATCAGGATGAGCCGTTCAGGCTTCAGTCTTCTAGTAGGGTGGCTGACAGAAGGGGTTGGCGGTGAGGTACTCGGGGCAGGAAACGGCTTTTCCGGTGAAATGGGCAAGAGGGGGAGAGCGGTTGTCATGCGCGTGGTGAACAATCATCTACGGTTTGACGGTGAACAAGCACCTCTTCCCCTTAATTTCCGTGCTGATATCTTTATAGTGACCTCTGCCAGCACGACCGCTGTTTCTCCAAGCGCATGGGAAGAGTCCACCGGACTTCTTTCATCCCTTATTCCTAAGAACACTCAAGCTACGAGTGCCTCTACCATCCCAAACCCAAATACATTTAATGCCTCGAAAGGGGAGTTGAAACTTGGTCTTCCCCCTATCTCGGAAGATCTGCGTACGGAGACCGAGCGCGTCCTCCGAGAACAAGCAATGTTGGACCGAGATCCTAATGCGCAATATGACATACATTTTTCTCGACCACCGGCCGTTCCAGGTGTCATCTCGCCGACTGAAATGGATATGCTCCCCCATCCGCCATCGTTCAAGACAATTGATGTTCAGAGGGAGGTAGAGAAAGTGCGCGATGCAAGGAAACGCATACGGCTTGAGCCGTCAGCTCTCGCCTCCGTCGACCTTGGTTCTGCACAGGCCGCAGCTGCGCGAGGCCGAGCTTTGCCAAGTATCTGCACATATACGCTCCATGACGTGGGTGAGGGGTGAGTCTTCTGAATCAAAGTTTCATCAACTGGATGAAGACAGTTGATACCAGTGCTCCGTGTTGCGTTTTCTCTCCTGATATTACGCTCATGGCGGCCGGTTTCTCGGAGAGCTATATTCGTTTATGGAGCCTGAAGGGTGAAAGACTTAGAGGGATGCGGAATGACAAATCTTCAGAATCGACAAAGATTTGTAAGTGGCTTGCAGTCTGTTCGAGCTCCCGCGTCTGAATTTCACGCCCTGCAGCCACCAATTCTGGACTTCGAGAGAAAGGGAGTACCACAACTCGAAAACTGATTGGACACAGTGGACCAGTTTATTCTCTTTCGTTCGATCCCCTGGGAGGGTCTGCGGTACCTCCGAGATATCTCCTGTCTTCCTCTGCGGATGCCACAGCTAGACTCTGGTCACTGGATACGATGACAAACGTTGTCGCGTACCGGGGCCATCAACAACCGGTCTGGGACGTGCAGTGGAGCCCCATGGGCATTTATTTCGCGACCGCCAGCCGAGACCGAACTGCTAGACTTTGGTCCACGGATCGGACATCCTGTCTAAGGATTTACGCGGGCCATCTGAGTGACGTTGATGTAGGTAGACTGATGAAACTTCCCACCTTCGACTGACTCGCTCGACCAGTGTGTTCGCTTCCATCCTAATTCGTTGTACTTGGCGACCGGATCGAGTGATTGGACAGCTCGTCTGTGGGACGTCCAACGCGGCTCGTGTGTACGAGTATTCATCGGACATCAAGGGACGCTCTCTACATTGGCAATTAGTCCAGATGGGAGGTATCTCGCTAGCGCGGGGGAAGACCTCGCTATCAATCTCTGGGACTTGGGGTCTGGCAAGCGAATCAAAAAAATGATGGGTCACACAGCATCGGTGTACTCCTTGGCATTTAGCGTAGAGTCGTCGATGCTCGTCAGCGGAGGTGCAGATTGGACAGTGCGGTGCTGGGACGTCAAGAGTGCCGGCGGACAAGTCAAACCGCGAGAAAGCGGAGTGGACGAAAGTTCCGGGCTTCGCACCGAAGAGGACGAAAACAGCGAAACGTACGTGCCAGGATTCTATGCTGGTCAGCGATCTGATGTTTCTTATATGGGTATCAGCTCTGATTTGCTTGCGACCTTCCCTACCAAGCGGACTCCCATAACTCAAGTTCACTTTACGCCACGGAATCTTTGCCTGGTCGCGGGTGGTTACCTTACTCCGGAATCGAGGTAAACGATTGGAAGAGTCGGGCCCGCGCAACCTCGTCGGCAGGTAGTATCGTAGCATCCGCAGGTAACTTCATGAATGAGCGAGGTTTCAGCCACCTGTTCTCGTGCACTTTTTCTGCCATACGCGACTTGTTTTCATTATTGGACCGAAGGTGGACGACTTCCCTGCGGACTGATTTTGTCTCAGGTTCTGACTTCTAGTGGCTCTCGTGAGAGACAATAGTTTCTGTGGCTCGAAGGTGCGGTTGCCGCGGGAAGAAGCAAGACCGTTTGCCGACTTTCAACTAACTTAATGACACTGTGACTACCTTGCGTCTTTGAACATATCACCTCTTTTCACGTGTACTTCTCCACAAATTTGCTGAGGTCCGTTTCGAAGTTGAGTTGGTCGTGGACTGCAAGGATCGTAAGAGCACAAAGGGTAGCAATGCATCACGTGACCGATTGGAACATTCAATGACTGACAGTCCATTCGAGCCACTCAAGATACCAGAGCTCCGTACATTTCTTCGAGGTATTCCGACTTACCGCTCTCTGGGTCACTCACCACTACTCGTTTCCAGATGGATGCCATGGAAGAAGATCCTATCGTAGTGAGCGGCTCTTCCTTCCCTGGAGGAATTCCCGATGTTCAGGGTACGCCGAGCTATGTGCCCCCTCCGACTTGTACGCCACCATCACAGATACTGTCGTCCATACCACTGATTCATTGATTTACTCGGCTACCACATGTGCGGCGTCTAGCGGCACCGATACCGACAGGGTCCCGCGAATTCCGGGATGTTCAGGTCAAAGTGCACATACGAAGACCAGAAAGGGACTCCTGGGTGTATCTCGGACGTGCGCTCGTCTCTCAGGAGATTGCCGGGCAGTCGTCACGCGTCGGTATGAGCCACTCTCCCTATGCCCGGGCATCATGTTGATCGCCTGTACGTCCAGTCGTGCGTTCCATGTCGTCTGGCAAAGTGATGGTCTCGTTCGGCGAGGCAAGTGATCCACACGCTTACTTTTCACTTCGTTCCGTTGAACAGGTGAATTCAGTTATCAGACTTGCAGGCCGAGAAACGTGGCAATTTCGTCGTCATTGGATGCGTGGAAGGCTCCCGCGTCGTGTCGTGGTCATTGAACGTACGTTTCCTTTACCATGCATTCCTGACACGCACCTTACTTGGAGTGTAACAGGCCTTGAATAACTCTGACACGCTTCGTTTGCTTGCAAGCATAGAGTTAGCGTGCTACAGGTGCAGACTCGCGCTTATCGATCCCCGAAACCATACCAAGATGCGGAGACGCATCGAACGCATCATCAAGGACGACAAACGCAGGAGACATAAACGACGTAAAGATCAGGATGCGATGATTGATGCGTTTTCCAGGCAAAATCTCGATGGAGGTGACGTGGAACCAAGTTCATGACGCCCGCCGGAGGGGTGGTTGGATCGTACCAACTTAGAACATCGAAGGACTTTAGCTGCCTGGGTCTTGACCTGAGTCCTTTCTCGGGTCGCAGATGGTGTCGTACCAAGTGTTGTATTACTCGCCGATCGTCTGTTGTATTGATCGTATTCCCGACATTGGATCCGGATATGTAACTAGAGTGGTGTTAAAATGCCACGACATCTGCCAAATTTTGACCGTGAATTCCGCTGAAAGTAGAAGCTAACAGTTGAGTAACTCGTTAGCTACAGAATTACTAAAACAAATGCCTGCACCACCAAAACAAACGAATGGAAGTGAACGCCGAGCTCTAAATAACGCAAAACATAAATATTCCAGAGACTCGGTGGATTCACATTTCTCCAGCAAAATATAGGGTCCCATCAAAATCCGGAGTAACCTCTCCCTCGGCCCCAGCGCTGGAAGAGTACAGCTTACAATGGAGAAACCTACTCGAGGGTATCATTATGGTGAACGATTGGGAACGGACTGTGGCGGCTCGTCAACATACTGCCCAGACAAGTAGGCGAGATCAGAAGACGACAATCCCGTCACCGATGATGCCGTGTGGATTGCTGCAGGTGTCGGCCGTTCCGAGTATTGCGGGGGTAGCTCAACCACTTCAGGTTCACCCACGGGAACATAATCTTCAGCATCAGTATGGACAATAAAGCGAGTGGCAGGCTGATGACTGGACATCCCGGCCACCGCGGCTTTTCGACGGCCACTCGACGACATAGTTGAGCTGGCAACGTCACCGAATGCCGCAAAACTGTCGGTATTTGAGTTTGTTCGAGAGTGTTGTTGATGTGCATAAGGTGTTTCTGATGCGTGAACCGAAGGACTTGTCGATGACGTCCCCTGGTACGACGGGGAACTGGGTATAACTTGGGGAGCCAGACGGCTGACGGAATCTGTTTGATAGGGAAAGGGATGTATGGGGGGGTGCTGAAAATTATCAATACCGGGATCGAGTTCTACCGAGTTTGGACGATGCGAGTTTCGCGTCGGTGCGAGTGCGTACGGAGAACGTCCATAGCGTTTGCGTTTTAAGCAGCACACTGCTAGCACAACAGTAGCTGCAACGGCAAGGACCGCACCAATTGCTGCCCCAGCGATGGTACCCGGGGAGACACCGGAGGATGCCGAGGTTTGCGTAGATGAAGATGTGGAAGCGGTTCTTGTTGATGACGACGATGGGAGGGAGCTTACAGTAGCAGAGGGGGAATTACTGTTGAGACAGCTAGCGTCATTCGAAAGGGCGACCAGCTCGGTGTCGGAGGAGCCGCCTGAGTTACCATTGGCATCGGTCATCGTGAAAATAATTGTGGTTCCAGCGGCGACGTCGGCGATCCACGTGAAACTTGTTCCGGTTGAAGGAGGATGCAGGAGAAACACGTCTCCGTCAGGAATAAGCCCCTGGATTCAGGTGAAATTTAGGCAACGGAAGAAGTGAACGTCTAGCAGAACTGACTGTGATTGTAACTGGTAAGGCGGCCCCATCATAGCTATTGAAGATATAAGAACTGGGGTTCATGTCAGTTCACCCGATGTGCAGCATTGAGAATTAAAGCATACCTGCATTGTTGTAGCGAAGAAGGGAGACTAAAAGAAAATGGAAGAGCAGGATTGGAGGTGTTGCAGGTGGAACCTCCGACCAGTTCTCCCACAGTGAGCAATTCGGTGGTTCCACCAGTTCCAAAGCCAGTCGCATCGGACATGGTCAATAAGAATTGAGTTCCATTGGTAAGCGGAAAGGACGATATTTGGTATGAGCCCTGATTGTTATTGAACGCTGACGATGGAACGGATATGTTCCTAGGAATGTTGAAGACCTTGCAGTATCAGGTGAGGGAAGCAATAAATTCCTATGGGGGGACGGTTTACCGGTACCAAGGTAATTTGAAAAGGAGCCTGACCCCCTGCGTTCGCGCAAATTGACGCAGGCCCAGGAATGTATTGTCGGGTTCACTCACCAGTCCAAGCGACATTTAGAGAGCCACACTCGTTTGGCGGCGATCCGACAGTGATGCTGAAGGATAGTGCACAGGGAAAACATAAAGCAAGGCATAGTAGCGATGGTATAAGGGAAGGATGCATACTCAAACGACAAGCAACGGCTCTGCAAAAAGTGGGCGGCTCCCCCTTGGTAACTTTGAGGACGGTCGATGGGGATAGGTCGATTTTTGTATGGCGGAGGGAAAGCGCATGCCCATTAACCGTGAGATTATGTCAGCCAAGTTGACGGGCTCGTGAACCTGTTCAAGGGGCGACTGGGTTGCGACTCGACCGGCGCGCGGACCAACATTCCCTTCGAGGCCGTAGTTCAATCCGCTGCAAAGAGATGACTGATACAGGGCACGTACTCGGTAGTCCTGATATAACTCGGTACGGATGCAGGGTGCTGTCAATCGAAACGAATGCACGTACGACACGCCGAGTGTGCCGCCCCCGTGAGATTCTCTGCGCCGACTAAAATATGGCAGCACCGCCGTCCCTGCGCCGCGGCATAGAAGCAGATATCGCTCGGTGGACCCGTCAGTCCCTGAATTTCCCCCAGTACAGTACCGACACAGCTTTCTGTCGAATGACGCCCCATGTACAAATACATGTAAATATCATGTGTAAGCAGCTTACTTCAGTTGCAAATAAGTCGCCGCACCAAATTACGGGAAATCCCGTTTGCCGGCTGGAGAGGAACTAGTCTCGCTATCGACAGCGTCAACGAAACCCGCGTCAAGGTGCGTTTACTTCTCGATAGCGCATTTCTCGCGTACTGGATGCGTTTCTCTCTATTGGGAGGTTGGCCCCGAGAAATGCATCCGAGTCGACCTCGACACGCGGTGGATGGGCTTCGGCAGAGCTGGATGTGGTCCGGAATTCCCTTTGGTCCGTAGCTGATTCTCTCTCTTTTGCAGATAAGAGATGGGTTTCGCACACAACAACGGTTTGTAGTCGATCTGCCGCTACTTTACTGGAGCCTGATTGGGCGGGCATATCTATCCTAGTTCTTCATGGTAACCACTTTCACAAGGATTGGCAGCGCCGCGTGCGCACCTGGTTCGATCAGCCCGGACGCAAGCTTCGCAGGCGCACAGCTCGCAAAGTCAAAGCTGCCAAGCTCGGCGTCCGCCCTCTCACACTTCTCCGTCCAGCCGTCCGTGGCCAGACTGTTCGCTACAATCGCAAGCTCCGTGAAGGTCGCGGGTTCACCTTCGCTGAACTCAAAGAGGCAGGCATTAACCGCAAGGAGGCACATGGTATTGGCATCGTCGTTGATCACCGGAGGAGAAACTTGAGCGAGGAGGGCAAGGCCCTCAATGTCGAGCGACTGAAGGCCTACAAGGCCAAGTTAATCGTCTTTCCTCGAAAGGCGTCCAAGCCCAAGAAGGGCGACTCTGTGGTGAGTGTTCAAGTGGTGACCGAGACTTGAACAAAATAGCTGAACACGACGTCAGGGCGATGATCTCAAGGCCCAGACGACGCGCGCCATGCTTCCTCTTCCCGATCCATATGTCCACGAACCTCCCCGCAAAATTACTGAAGAGGAACGGTCATTCGAAGCATATAGAACCCTGCGCGTTGCTCGTGCTAATGCCCGGTATGGGGGTGTTCGCAAATTACGGGCTGCAAAGGTACGCCAAAACTCTACTCGTCACTGGGCAGCACTTGAATCACCTCCATTTCTCTAGAAAGAGGAAGAGGAGGCGAACAAGAAGAAGTGAAAAAAACTTGTTTACTCTTTCAAGCCTGTCCATTACTCCTATGTACTCCCAAAACCTGAACTTATTCAGGCGGATGCATTTTCTTTGGGCACAACATGTTTTTCTTTTGTTCCTGAGGCAGTGATTAAGCCACATAGTCACGCATATGTTTGGTCAATGTTCTATATGATCTGCTATGTCATCTGGGTATCTTCTATTGTGAGAGTATCCAAGAGCCGTTGCGGATAAACAAATATGCAACGAGACACAATGGAAGGTTGGAAACTAGGCAGAGTCTTAGCTCGTCTTCTGGACAATCGCCTCCTGAATCTCTTTATCCATGACTGCCCCGATAAGGCGGACTTGGTCTGCGACTGCCTTCAGAACATTGAGCACTTCCTCGTTGCCCTTGATAAAACCGAACTCGGCGTAGACGAGGCCCTGCTCCTTGGCATATTGTTTCACGAGTACGCTGGCTTCACGCAAGTTGTGACGGGGAAGACGGGGGAAAAGATGGTGAGTGACCTGAAGGTGAAGACCACCATGGACAAAGGAGAGGTACGTAGGACATATGACGTCAGTGGTTGTCCTGAGCTGGCGATGAGGGAACGACTCTGTAGGACCAAGATCTTCCGTGGACATGGAAAAATGCGAAAGTATAATCTACAAAAAAGGTATGCAGTGAGTAGCATACGATCGCACCAGCGGGTAAACCCACCTGGACGTGGAGCGGGCTGGTGACTACATGAGAAACGACAAGGTAGATCAGCGCGTCGGTCCAGGATCCACAACCTTTGAGCAGTGCGCCAAACCAACACCAAAAGAAGGCGACCCCAATGACCTCTAACCACCATGACCACCTTCCGCCTCTTGCCTTGCGGGTGTCGAATGCTTTTCGGATTAAAAAGCCGTAAGCATTAGCGTAAAGGTTGAATCGACCAAAAGCAAGAATAACGTAGAAAAGCTTATGTTGCAAGGAGACGAGGGACGCCGAGAAACGGTCAAAGAGCATAGTTCGCTTGTAGTAGGAGGACCACAGCGAGTTGAAGAATGCCGTCGAGATTGCCAGGAACGGTAGATGCTCGATGTCAGGATCGCTGAGAGGTAAGGATGAGTCAAAGCAGGGAAGATAGAGGACGAGACTTGCTGGGAAGGATGGTTCGTGACAACTGATGTGGTAAAGTTCAGCCAAAGTTGCGACAGTAATGAGACACTTACGATGATGCACGTTGTGATTCTGGAGAGGGGCGGGAAAAGTTGTCAAATGGCAGGATGAAAGAAAGACGGTAACGGAAACTTACATCGACCCACCAGCCTACGCTGAGGCCGCCGACAAAGTCGGCGATGAAGATGGCGAGGAGACGATCTATGGTCCAGTCGTGTGTAACACCCATGTGACCTAGGTCGTGGACGGTGAAGACGAGCTGGTGCCAAAGCAACCCAAGGAAGACGGCACTGGTGATGAGCCAGCCATGCTTGTATGCATAGGCGGAGGAAGCGGCCAAGACGAGGTACCGGGCGAGCTCTGGGCCATAACCAGTAATATAGCGCGTCTTGTAGAGGCCAGCGTCGATGATGCGCTTGTGGAGCTCCTTGTACGCAGCGGAATGGCGGGCTTGTACTTTGAGCGACAGACTGGAGGGGGGTGGAAGGAGGGTGTCGAGGGTGGGACCACCTGCGTCGTGGAGGAGGGAGCTGTCTTCTGGGACGAGAAGGATCTCGGAAGGGAGGTCAGCAGGGGAGAGGGGGCGCGCTTCGTTGTGCCAGGCGAGTGAGCCGTCGGGTGCTATCTTGCGGACCCAGCCAGACATGATTGGGGGGAGGAGGGGGTCCCAGACGTGGGGGGCGGCGTCGACGGTGCCGATGGCATATTTTTTGATGGTGCAGACGGTGTCCTCGGAGTGGTAGGCGTCGATTTCGTCTGCGGCATCGCGACCGACGAAGTGGAGGATTGCGAGTGCCCCGCCAGGATGCGCAGCGAGCCAGGAGTGCGGTACGCGGAGGAGGAGGTCACCGTATACGACGAGGGCGTCGCCGGCGAGGATGCGGGCGGCGATGTCGGGGCGGGACCAGCGTCTGAGGTGCATGTGCGGTACGAGGTCAAAAGCGGACGCCAGCCGTGACTCCCGAGTGGGGCCATATAAATAGCGGGACTCGCTCTACACGCGCATCTCTCTCAGCGACCGTCCCCGTCGTCGCGCACGCCTCCCTCCTCGCCGTCCCCGACAGCACCGACGCCCCATTCTACCACTGGCGTCCGCACAGGCTCCCGTGGGAACACCAGATCCGATGGTGAGGCCCCAGACAGCCAGCGGTTCCGCGAACAAGCCACCATCAAGGTCCCATCTGCACCAGCCCTCGTTGCCCCAATCCCAGCCCCAGAACCCCCAGATCGCACGGCATAGGACCCGTCAGAGATCCTACTCGGACCCGTTCTCGGACCCCCTCCATCAGACAAAGCCCGTCCCTCGATTGCCGCCCGAACCCCCCCCGAAATCTCCCTCTCATCCAAAGATGCCTTCCACAAACAAACAACTCCCCCACTGCGACAACATCCTCGACGCCGTCAGGGACACCGTGCAGCTCAGGCCCTCGGAACACCCTTCTCGCTCCAGGACCGGTCGCAGCCCGACCATCGTTGCGTACGTCCCTCACCTTCCCCCTGGTTCCATTCTCATCCACTTGTCCAAAAAAAGCAATCAGCCCGCAGGCGCTCCCCGTACGCACGGCCGTCGCTCGATATCGCAAGACTCCGTTCTGCGCGCGGCCAATGCCTTGGAAAAGGCAAAGGCCAAGCCTCGTGGCAAGAAGGGTTCCGTTCATGCAGACGTCATAGACAGGCTCGACTTTAGTGGTGTGACCAGTGCGTCCTTCTCATCCTCCAATCTTGCTTTCGCTCATCTATCGTCGTCTTCCAGTGTTTCACCACGACGGTCCCTTCGATGCCTGTGCGCCGTCGCGCAACCGCCATCGCACCCAGGCACCCATGCTCGCCTGGAGCAGCCCGCCAGGTGAAGATGCCCTTCCTTCTGGTGACTCCCCCTACCCGTCCCCAAATGCCTACAAAGGGGTGTTTTCTCCCACGTATGACATCCCAAAGAAAAAGGTCGATGCTATAGCAGAGGCTTGGGGGATTCACGAGCCCGAACCATATGAGGAATTCTTTGCAGGCGGAGGCACTGCCCGGCGCGACGGCGACACTCCGTCCAACTCCATTTACGCTGGGAGAGAGGGACACGGTTCTCGGAATGGCACGCCACAACACTCTATTGGGCGGCGCTCAAAGGACGGTCGTGATCTCCGGGAGGTCTACAAGGAATATCTAGACGATGACTCGAGACAGCCTCAGGGACGTGACAAGGACCGTACCGACAGGGATAATCGCCGTCCACGTCGTGGCGTACTGCCTCCTCCGCAACCAATCATGGTTCCAGAAGGACATCAATCTGACGTCGAAAGTGGGCCCGGATCCCCTTCAGGAGCACCTAAACGTACCAAGTCTCTCATGCAACGTATCCGAAAGATGCGGGATGCTCCAAACGTTCCTGTAGGTTATGATGACGAAAACCCACCCTCGCCGCCACTGGCAGATCAGCATCAGCCTGTCGCCCGGCTCACCCACCGTTCACAGAACTCCTTCCTCGGACGTTTTGCCGGAGGCAATGGCATCATTACAGATCGACGGAAGGAAAACACCTCTCCCGTGTTGGACAACACAGAAACCTATGTGTATATCGATGATCCGCGAAAGGAGAAACAGCTCCCGGCGACACCGCACGCACCAGCGTCCGCCCGTGTGCCATCTGGCGAAGACAAACACACAGACTACGATGTTTCATTTGGGTCACCTGGTGCTGGCCTCGGTCGAAAGGCGAGTTTACTGAAGAAGGTTAAAGACGTCGTCAGAGGGCCGAAATAAAGCGTTCTTGCTCCAGAATATACCACTCCTTGGCTTTGCGCACTTCGTGTTCTATTCGTTTCTTTGATTCGGAGTCTTTCCAGACACCGTCTTCCTACCTTTTTCCGGCGCTGTCATACTCCATGTGTTTGGCAGCTTCATGCTACTTTCCGGTTTCGTGATTGGCGTTCCTCTTTCCTCCTCTCTTTGTTCGTCATGCTTGTTTGTATCCATCCTAGTGTCATTAACTACATATACCCACCTTCGAGGCTGTATGTAGGTCTACACGTTGCGAAGTTTATCTAATAGTGTATATTCTGCTTACCGTGCTCAAGCACCATGTTGAACAGAATATGCGCTATCCTGTGTTGATCCGAGGCCTACATGACTCTACTATTGAACCCTGCTTCCTCTAACGTCCTTTTCACGTCCTCTATCTTTACTTCTTCCCGGTGGAATATTCCAGCAGCCAGAGCAGACTCTACATTGGTTTCTTTGAACACGTTTACAAAGTGCTCCTTGGTCCCTGCACCGCTGCTGGCCACCACTGGAATCGTGACAGTGTTTTTGACCATCCGAATCAGATCATGGTCAAAACCCACACCCGTCCCATCCCTGTCAATGCTGTTAAGTAGGATTTCTCCAGCTCCGAGCCTCTGCGCGCCCTTAGCCAACTCAACGACCGAAACCGGGCGTGCTTCCCGTCCTCCAGAGACAGTGCACTGATACCACCAAGCCTTGTCACGTTCATCAGGATTCTCGTTCTGACCGTAGACGAGCTCTTCCCTGTACGGCCCATTATACGAGGCAGGATCCACGAAAACCCGTTTTGGATCGATCGAAACGACGACAGCTTGGCTACCATACACCTTTGATATGGCCTCGATGGCGCTAGTACCGTCAGCGACGTTGTTCGCAGCGCGCAGCTTTTCGACCGCATAGACGGCATCAGAGCCTATGCTAACTTTGTCAGCGCCAGCGCGGAAGTACGCTCCGGCCACTTCGACTGCTGGGCGTTCAGTGCCGTCAGGGTCGACGGTGTCTTTGATTCCACCTCCGATTGTAAGAGGTACAAACACTTTCTCTGCAGCAACGCGAACGACGGCGAGCATTGGCTGATCGTGGAGAGGTGATTGCCGGAACGAGGTGATGTTCAAGAGGCATAGTTCGTCTGCACCTGAGGCATAGTATTTGTCGGCGAGTGTTACTGGTTTGCCGAGGTTGCGCACCGCACCAGCAGCCCTGACTGCGGTGGCATGAGAGGGTGAGACTTTCTCGCGGACGTCATATTGATCGCCTTTGGTGACGACGAGATCGCCATCGTCGTTCGCACGAACGTCCAAGCATGCAATGATGCGCTTGGTGAAACCGTCCTTTGGCTTGGGAGGACGCGATACGCGGAAGGAGGAAGAAGGAGTAAAGGTTCGTCCTCTGCGAGATTGTTCTACCCAGTCCCTCAATATCTTCAGGCCGGCTGGACCCGACTTTTCGGGGTGGAATTGGGTGGCGAAAATGTTGTGCTTTCGCACCGTGGACACGAAGACTTCCAATCCATATTGGGTGGTCGAGTGTGCCCACTCTGCGGCAGGGGTGGAGGGCTCGTACTTGGCGCAGTAAGAGTGAACGAAATAATAGTGTGAGGTGGACGAGACGCCTTCGAGAGCCGACGGATCCGAAGGGTCGAGACACTCCGCGGCGTTCCAGCCCATGTGAGGGACTGCCTTGTCGGCGTCACCAAAGCGAACTATCGGGGATGGTATCGTGCCCAGTCCCAGGGTGCCCGGAGACTCGGCGGAGGATGCAAAGAGGACCTGCATGCCGATGCATATGCCAAAGTATGGTTTACCAGAGGCGAGGTACTCTCGGAGGGGTTTGAACAGACCACGGTCGTGCAGGGATTGGATGGCAGTGTGGAAGGCACCCTGTCCGGGGAATATGAGAGCCTGGGGACGTAATGGGTTGATCAGCGAGGGAAACCGGCGTGAACATCGCCTACAGGTGAGTCGGTGGTTGCGCGCAGCTGAGCAAAGTCGTCCGCATTCCTGATCCACTTGTAATCGGGGTAACCAAGCTTTGCGAGTGAGTTTGCGAGACTCTGGACGTTGCCAGCACCGTGGTCGAGGAGGAAGAGAGGCATGGTGACCCCTGATCGCTGCGATGGGTGGTCGTCAGTTTATCGGCCGCTCGTCCGAAACGACTTCAAGCTGGGGTCACGATAAAAGGCCAACGAAAACATGGATTTCCATAGCCCCAGCATGGTCCCACAACCGATTCCCATCCCCTCCTCCTCGCCCCGCGCCGTCGCTACGTCTGTATCCCCGTCTACTCATTCGCCCTTCCTCCGTGCCCGCGAGTCATCCTCAGCCCTCAATGCCATCAGGCAACCAAAGGTCCTCCACCCTGCAGACAACGAGGACCTGAGGCTCCTTATCCTGGAAAACATCAGCCAAGAGGCTGTCCGCTACTTTAGATCCCAGGGCTTCCATGTGGATCACTACACCGCCGCTCTCTCGGAAGCCCGGCTCCTAGAAATCATTCCAAACTATCACGCCATTGGCATCCGTAGCAAAACTCGGATCACAGAGAAAATCATCAAGGCAGCGACAAAGGCATGCATCATCCGCTCCCCCGTGTCCCCCTTCTCATCCCCCCCCCTTCTCTTTCCAGCTTCTTGTTATCGGCTGCTTCTGCATCGGGACCAACCAGGTCGACGTTGTCACGGCGGCCAAGGCTGGCATCCCTGTATTCAACTCCCCATTCTCCAACTCTCGATCGGTCGCCGAGCTTGTCATCTCCGAGATCATCGCACTCTCGCGGCAATGGTTCCAACGTTCCCATGAGATGCGCGCGGGCGTCTGGAACAAGCAGTCCAAGGGGTGCTGGGAGGTTCGTGGAAAGACCCTCGGAATCGTGGGATACGGACACATCGGTTCACAACTATCTGTGCTCGCAGAGGCCCTTGGCATGCGCGTCATCTTTTACGACGTGATCAATATCATGCCTCTCGGCTCTGCACGTCAAGTCGAATCCCTCCCGGCGCTCTTGGCTGACGCAGATTTCGTCACCCTTCACGTCCCTGAGCTTCCCGAGACCATCAACATGATCTCGAGGCAGGAGCTCGAGCAGATGAAGCAAGGGTCGTATCTTATCAACAACGCACGTGGTCGTGTGGTCGACATCCCGGCGTTAATCAATGCTCTCACTTCCAAACACATCGCTGGTGCTGCGCTGGACGTATTTCCTGCTGAACCAGCATCAAATGGATCATATTTCGACGATCAGGTCAATTCATGGGCCACTGCTCTTCGCAGTGTTCCAAACGTGATCCTTACTCCGCACATCGGTGGTTCGACCGAAGAAGCTCAGCGCATGATAGGGGAAGAAGTCTCTCAGGCGTTGACACGTTATCTCAACTACGGCTCTACTTATGGGGCAGTCAACTTCCCAGAGGTCGACTTGCGTGCCATTAGCGCCGAGCAAGGCAACAATATCCGCATTTGCCATGTTCACAACAACCAGCCCGGCGTGCTTAGACAGGTCAACGATATCCTGTCCCCGTACAACGTCGAGAAGCAATACTCCGACTCCAAAGGCGACGTTGCCTACCTGCTGGCCGACATTGCTGACGTTAGCCCTTCAGACGTCAATAAACTCAGAGAGACCATCAGCAAAACCAGCGCGAACATTCTCACACGTTTATTGGTCTGATGGCTCCATGGGGATGCGATTGTTTCCATTCAACTGGTCTGTCGATTTATCGTAATTTACACAAAGCAGAAGCACTTCGAGACAGAATGTGACGTATAAACACCGATGTTGTTCGGATCACCTCAGTCATGATAGCGGTAGCTGGTAGACATCCCAAGCTTACAACATGTAGAATCCATTAAACTCATATTTGCTGTCAAAGCAAGCGGACAGCGCATCATACCTTAGAAAACCGTATGGTATGCTCAACTGTCCTCCTCAGGATCTCCTATCCCACCAGAAAGGATAGCAAATGTGGTCTCCATTTCCGGAAGGCATGGTGAGTCATAAATCTTGCATGTCCGCGTATTCCCTCGCGCTTTCTTGAATTGCAAACTGACAAAGAATGAGCCATGGAGATCAGCAGGAAACAGTTACTGACCGTGTAGTCGAAGCATGAGCCATAATATTACCTCCGATCGGTTTCTTTTCATTTGCAGCGTACGGACCGGCAGATGCATCAGGATTTGACATGACCTGATTCGTGACGACGACAGCGATTCCAAACTGGACCGAGGGCATAAATCAAGCTTCGCGTAAACAAACAGGATAACTGACCTCATCAGCTAGTCGCTGGAGGGTGCGAAGGAATTTCGCCAGGTGGTTTTGGCGAGCGGAAAGCTCCCCACGACCACTAAAGTCTGTTCGATACAGTGCAGTGCAAGAATCGACAATCAAGAGACAGAATCTGGTGCGGATCATCAGAGGTTAAGTATACGATACGGTGAATACACGCGGCACCTTGACTCCGCCATGAGGGCACTAGCGCTGGTGAGCAGACTATTCTGATGATCTGCATTGTATGCGCGAGCATACGCAACATTATCCAATACTTCTTCGCCATTGAGACCATATCTCTCAGCGACGGCAAGTAGACGAGCAGGACGAAAAGTCCCTTCAGTATCAATATATAAGCATTTGCCCTCGCCACCCCCCATGCTGACAGGGAGCTGACAAGTCACCGAGAGCGTGTGGCATAGTTGGGACTTTCCTGTTCTGAATTCACCAAACAACTCCGTGATAGCACCAGTCTCGATGCCACCTGTGTACGAGTCAGATAGCTGAGTAGACAAATCAAGCTGCGTATCCACAGACCACCCAGCAGAGCATCCAACTGTTTGGAGCCGGTGGTGATGTGTACCAGTTCAGAACGACGGGCATGGATTTCAGTAGCGCTCTGGAAGCCGAGGGGAACAATTTTCTGGGCTAGACTCGCGCTATGATTCACGAGACCGGGATAGGCTAATGCAGTACTTGCCTTCACCGAGGATCTTGTCCGCCTTGGAGTCTGAAATACCCTTGATGGCCATGAGGCTCTTCTTGGGTGTGAAGGCGACGGCTTCGACGGTGTGAAGACCGGCATCTGCGAGCTTCTTGATGTCGTTTGCATGTATACCTGCTTCTTCTAGCTTCTGGACAAGGAGAGGACCTGAGAGGGAATAGTCTTCATGGGGTTCCTCGTTCTGAGTCGCCTGTGCTTGGGACATGACTGCCGAGACCAAGACGCGTCCATCACGTGGCCGTGTAAATGAACAACACGTGCATCGCAACATTAACATTAATCGCTACGGTACATTACATGCCAGTACTGGCAGCCTCCTCTGCTGCGACCGCTCCCTGGCATCCTACTCGTTTGCGGCCGAGCTTTGACTCTAGCAACGCGACAGCAGGGAGATCTAATATCACCCTCCGCCACTTGACGAGGTCATACGCGTTTACCTCGTCCACATGCTTGAATTCTAAACCTCGCAAGTTCCTTCCAGCGCGTTGGATGGCAGGATCCACCTGAGGCTGGCCGGAAACGAACAATGTCCCCGTCCTCCATCCAAGCGTTTCGAGTCGATTCTTGAGCGTAATTGTCTTGTGACAGTACCACCCGATGCGAGGCACGACACCTAGTCTCTGTTCTTTGAACTTTGTGGACAATGCCACCCTCATCCCCATCTCGACGACCTTGCGATTGAGCTTGGTGCTGAAGTCGCGCGGCTTTGGACCAAAAGCGACACCCCCTCCACGAAGCATGGGACTCTGTCCATCTCCTAAACGTGCTCTTCCGGTGCCCTTCTGAGGTCGAATTTTCCTCCCGGAGCCTCGGACCTCCCCTCGTGTCTTAGTATTGGCGCTTCCCTGGCGGGCGGAATCGAGGTGGTGCACGGCACAAAGATGCAAGATGTCGCGCCGGATGGGGTGGTTAAACACGGTCGGGTCAAGAGCAACTGCTTTCTCTCTTGTTTTCTTTCCTTGAAGGGACGACAACGTTAGAAAAACTGGCTCGATGGGGTCGATAGCTGGTGCGGGTGTCAGCGGGGTACGAACTAAACAAGACAAAAATATGAACCTCTACACTCCTGGCCGGAGACAGTGGCGAACGCCCGCGCCAGACCGTGGATATGATTGAGCGGAGCAACGCTTGCTTGGCGGGCTGTCTGCCAGAAGGCTGGTAGCATCGGCGACGTAGTACTATTAGCACAAGGAAACCAACGCACAAAAATTACCATAGTTAGGTCGTGGGAACTCTTTGCCACTGGCACAGTCTACGGTGGACGGGCCAGACAGACTCCAGTACACTCGAACCGACTCAGTGAGGGTAAGTGCGCTTTGTCATTCCTTCTCCGTCCATTCCTAGGTGGAGAACACACCAGTCTAGTGAATCTCTGGTCAAAATTTCTGGGAGGCGTGCTGGATGCGACTTGCTCCCGTTGGATGGCGAGGCTGATCTCACTATTTGCAGATCGCCTCAATCTTGGTGGCTTCAAAATGTCGACAGCAAAGGCAGTCCAAACGTTTGGAAAAAAGAAAGTTCGTGCTAGATGCAGGCAATCGCCGGTAGATCCACTCACCCAGCATGTTCTGTAGACCGCTACGGCGGTAGCCCATGCCAAGGAGGGCCGTGGTCTCATCCGCATCAACGGTTCTCCGATCAATCTCGTCCAGCCAGAAATACTCCGTTTCAAGATCTACGAACCAGTTCTCGTCGCGGGGGAAGAGTCCTTTGCACCTCTGGATATCCGAGTCCGCGTCAAGGGTGGAGGACACACCTCTCAGGTGTATGCCATCCGTCAGGCTATCGCGAAAGCCGTTGTCGCCTACTATTCCAAGTATATCGACGCTTACAGCGCGATGGAATTGAAGAAAAAGCTGGTTGCATACGACCGTACGCTGTTGATTGCAGATCCCAGGCGGATGGAGCCAAAGACGTTTGGTGGTGCTGGCGCCCGCGCCCGCAGGCAGAAGAGGTGCGCCTAGGCTGTGTTTCCAACTCCCTTCCTGACCCACTCTCTAGCTACCGGTGAAGAATCAACTTATTTCTTCTACACCATCATGTTATACTTTTTCGTCCCCTGTCGTGCCATGATAGTATCCATGCAATAAAAATATGTGACAATAAATGTATGACTGAGGCTGTATTTTTCATCGGAGTAAGTCACGTGCTACGGGAAACGTCAAGGACCGGCGTGTACTGGCTGAAGTGACTGGACCCAGCATGGACTCGCTCCCAGTGTCGTCCATACAATTCAATGCTCAGCATCAGAGCATACTGGTCAATGCCCAAGGTAGCCCACTGAAAATTAATTTGCAGGCTGTGGAGCTCGAGGGTCGTCCTAAACTTGTCAGGACGTTAAAGGTACGCCGAGCGAGTCGCCCTTCGCGCACTCACTTTCATCGGTTCCGTCTAGGCTGCGGGTGCACTCGTCGTCAGCAACGCCAAGGAGGCGGCTGTAATCCTAGTTGATTCCACAACCGAGAGCGGGAAACGCCTCATCCGTACCTGGGGTCATGACGCGAGCAAGGTGGTGCTAGAGCACACCTGGGCCCGGGCATCCGTAGATGCTAGTCGGCCCTTACTTGAAGCCGACAATTGGGGTGGCGCGATGACAATGGATGACGGCAAACCTGTCACCATTGACGGCGTTGTAGTGGACGAGGACGAACTCGACGAAGTAGAGGCACTCGTAACAAAGTCAGTCGCCAGATTGTTTCTCAGCACCGTCTACTAATATGATGCGGTACAAGAAGTCCGCTACCAACGCCTAGAGTCACTCCCGTGGATCCTACATCTCACCCACTCGAGGACACTGTCGCTGAGCACTCGGACATTACTCGATCAGAATCTAATGGTACATCAGTACCACATGTTATGGAACCACCGCCACCAGGGCCTCCAATAGCGCAACCAGCCATCGTTGGCGCAACCCTTGCAGAGGAACCGATGATGGGCACCAACCATGATACATCACCACCGCTGGAAAGTCCTCCGCCCCTACCAGCCACCCACCCATTATCCTATATCCAACCTACCTTATTCACGCAGCCATCCCAACCTCAGAACACCTACTCGTACGCGCCGTTTGCCACTCAACAAGCTTATCCTTCCTCTCAGAACCAAGTGATGCCAGCTCAACCCTTCCCGCGCGCCAGCTTCTCTTCTCCCCAGGTAGTCCATGCTCCCACCGTACCCCACGCCTTGTTACCTTCTACTCAGTCCCAGATGACGCAGATGATATCGAGCACGCAGTCCCTGGATAGTCCAAACCTTCCTGCCCCGAATCTTGCGACTATCATGACAATAATGGAGGTTGTGCGACACATGGATCAGTCTAGCTGGCTTAGCCAGAATCAATTACTCATCTCCCAGCCACCAGCTCATTCCAATTCCTCCACGTTCTCTGTTCAGCCACCGGCCACCCCTGCACCTACTTCGTCAGCTTTCACATCTCAGGCCACTGGAGAATTTGAATCTCCAGGAATGAGCGCATCTATGTCCAGCTCTCAGGGGCTTCTCAGTGACACTACCACCTCCTCACGGAAGCGCAGGTCTGTCACAGAAGTTTCCGAGTATCGTGTCGCACGAAAATCTCGTAAACGTGCCATTCGCCTATCAGACGAAACATCAACCCCGCCGACATCTCGCAAGCGTCCGCCCGCTGTCAAACCCACTAATCCCCCGCCAAAGCGGCTGCGTAAAGGCAAGGAGAGAGCAATCTTTACAGACCCTTCAGAGCATTCTGAAGTTGATGGACTCATGGAGGCTTCCGGCGATTCCTATTCAGCACATTCGTCGGCTTCCTCACCTTCACAATCTCACAATATCATGACGCGTAGAAAGCAAGGGGAGATCTTTTTATCTGCGACTGGGCAGCCCTTGCGATTTTTCGTACAGGTAGATCTTCATGGTCGACACGCCGTGGTCACAAATATCAAGGTATGTTTAGACAACATTTTCACCTGAAACTCGATGGCGATTGCTTTGATAGAAAAACAAGGGGAAAATCGTCAACAACATTGCAGATGCCGACTATCTGATCTTGTTCGCTCGTTCTGATACCTTCCAAGGCCTTCTCAGCGAAGCCACTGCTCTTGGCAAGTCTCCAATTTTAGCCGCGTTTGTGGCGGATTGCATTGAAGAAGGTGCTCTACTGAACGAAATGGATTATGTTCTGGAATCCGCTACAAAAGTCAAGGCTTTAAAACGGGGCCGTCAAAATGCTTTTTCTGTCAAAGTCGAGACACCAGTGTCGTTACCCCATCAGACCAAAGTAGCGAAACCCAAATCTTCTCCTGCTACTAAAGAGAGTAAGAAGTCGAAGGGGACCCCTTCAAAGTTTTCGACAGACAAAAAGTTGAAGCAAGAAGGAAGCTCCAAGTCATTTAAATTTACTGTCGAAGACGGAGAGCACTCATCGACGTCACGTCCCCCGACGCCGCCTCCAGCATCGACCCGCAAATTGATGAAGAATGGAAAATACCTGTTCACTGAAGCGGAGGATGAATACTTCCTTTGCTTTGCTAAGTATTACCTTACTCGCGACCCCACCACTTCCAACACTGCTTTGGTACTCAAGTTATATGAACAGGTAGGTGTAGCACCTGTAATCTACGTGTACTCGGTTCACGTTACCAATCTAGTTGCCTCATCACAGTGCTGCATCGTGGGCAGCTCACATTGACAAAAAACTGAAAAGTACAGTGGAGGAAATTAGGAAGCGGGCGAACATTGCGAAACGGAAACGTGTCGATGAAACGCCGAGCCAAAACGTACCTCGGGGCCTCGAAGATGAAGCCATGCACTCCGATGAGCACGTCTCGAGAACTACCCAGGGAGGCAATAATGGATTGAATCCGAGCCAGCTCTCCGGAGAAGACCTGGAACGAGAAGATTTTGAAGCAATCACTCATTTTTTTGCCTCAGGGGGAGGCGACGACGATGACGACGAGCGCGTTTGGCGAGAACTAGGGAAGCACGTAAGTGGCCTCGGCGCACACCGAGCTGACCAACTGAATGACTGCATCATAGCAACAATGTAGGTCGGCAAGTTCATGGCCCGAGTATTATGCAGCACATGAGAAGCAGGTTTATGCTCGCATTGAAGAGTTGATGAACGAGCGTGCTGGAGACTAGAGTAATGACTTAGCCAACTAGGCCTGCAGGGTACATCATGTTCTTTGGTACTTGGACGATATCTTGACAGAATTAACCCTGAGGTCGTGGAAGATAGACAAGCGCAGTGGTCTATTTGGGTGGTGTTTTTAGGACGATACATACATCCCTTTCACTCTATAGCAGGGGATGCTTCAGGAAAGGGCTTGTGAAATATTGGCCGAGTCTTGAAAAAGTTCTTTCGTTTCTCTTCCTTTTTCTCTTCCGTCTCCCCGATAATCTGCCCGGCGTAGTCAAAGGTAGCCATGGCACCACCGACCACGGCGCAGGAACCGACAGCTACAGGTAAGGAGCGAGCTGAGAAGGAATAGAATGTGTGAGGCACGAAGATAGGTCACTAAACATGGTGAAGCATACTTCGTATGCCCGCCAAGAACCCGGCGGCACATCCACCAGCAAAGCCGTTGAGCGCATCGTCAGTCTCTCGCTGGTTGGCGACCACTGCCTCGGTGAACGCAAAGCCGGCACCCATTGCAGCTGTTCAAGTATGGTCTACAAAATACGAAAAGTGGAGATGCCGAGGCAACTCACCGAATGTGCCAATAGAGCCTCCGGTGCGGGTCAAGAAGCCAGCAGCACCAGCAGAGTGTGAAGACAACGCATTCTGCACTGCGCTGACGAATGCGCCGACCGCACCTGCTTGAAGACCTGCTGTAGTGGCGCGAGACAGCGGTGCCTTGGGTTCATATGCGGCCTGGACGGGCTCCGATGGTACTTCAGTGGTCATGTGGGTAATGAAGAGAACTAGCTTGCTCGAACTCGGGTACTAGTTAGCTACTAAGACGACCTCTTGCCATTTTCGGTCGAAGCCGCCGATTCGATTCCGCTGTAGAACATCTACCGTATAACATGTCCCCCACCGAGGAGTCCCCCCATCCGTTTAGGCTTGCCAAAACCCTTGATGTCTGTATTCCATGCAGTTTCTGCGATAGCATCAGGCTGAATCCATCCTGTTGGAGTAGCTCGCTTTCCTTGCTGACTCCGACTCACTGGAGGCTTACTCGTTCGCTCACTTCCCTTGGGACGCACTGTCCGTACAGACACTATGGGCCGGAGAGAGGAATCAACCAGAGCTACAAGAGGATTGGCGCGCAATGATAGACACCTGGTCGGGCGCCATGGTCGTCGGTGGATCTGATGCTGTTGCGGTCGTTTCTCCTAGCCACCCAGACAATGGCTTTTGCGTGAAAGTAGACCAGGACGGTCGACAAAAAGTCTGTCAGCGACTGTTGAAAATGAATTAATTGACGCTCTGTCTTTACAGGAACCATTTCGTGCCGTGGCGTGGGCCTTGTCGAACGAGGCTCCTTTTGACCCTCTGATCCTGTGCTCCCGAGGCCGTATACTCTACGTACTCGACGCTAAACAAAAGACTGTGACCGGGAAACTTAGGGGCCATGGCGGGGTAAGGCGTTCAGTGGAATCATGCGATAACGCTCATTCTTTGACCGTCGGGCCAGGAAATCACCGCGATTGCAATCCATCCATCTTTCCCGTATATAGTCTGCACCTGTTCGAGGGACTTCTCAGCGAGATTATATGATCTAACGGTGCCACCGCGCGACTCTCCCAACAACCCGCACTGGCCCCCTTCCGCGTCGCCTAGTCTCGGTGGTGCTCCACATGGGCTACAGTCAAGTGAACCCGAAGGTGTTGGGACCGGTCGCTGTGTTGCCGTCCTGTGTGGCGGACCATCTGGTGGCCACAATGCTGCAGTGCTGAATGCTGTAAGCGATGTCCGAACCCTAGACTGTCTTGGCTCACCGCGGCCCAGTCCTTTCACCCCACCTATCCATTGGTGGCGACCTGTGGAGTGCGCTCGTGTCCGTTGACGGCCTATCCATCTTAACTTTTATTCAGCTCGACAGGGCCGTCAAAATATGGTTATTACCAAAGATGTTCTTCGAGGAGATGGCTCGCGAAGACAAGCCCCTCTTCAGCTCGACTCGCATCCACCAAGCGAGGATCATGTCGGTACATTGGTGGGCCATCAACACCCCGACTAGACCAAGAACACCATCTTGATATCTTAGATAGGTTGAGCCTAGACGTCCTCGCAACGCACAGCGCGCCAGCTTTGATGCGGCGCAATGGGGAGAAGGAAGATTTATACTATGCAGATGGAACAATCGCAATCTGGCGCTGGCTCGGTTTTGATCGTTTCTTCCCACCGAACCAGCCGAAGCCATCAAATGTGATGAGAGGTTGTGCATCGGTACGATCTATGCTATTGTTCAATCGTCGATACTAGAAGTAGTTCTTCGCAGGATTATCAAGAAAGCTGTGAGCGTCTTGATCCTAGTCATGGTCATTCGATCCTGAAATACTGTTTCCGAAAGCTTCATTCAAATTATTATCCGTTGCACCTATATCTCAGCTTACACGCCATCTTCATGTCGCATACACCCTCAGGAACAACTATGTGATCACCCTTACCCTCCCTGATCGAGTCCGACTTTACAACATAGCTGATTTTAAGCCACGACAACGGCCCTCTTTTCCTCTTGAAGATGATGCAAATGACATTACCGACTTGAGCCGCTTACATCTGGATGATGACGAAAGAGATGACGAGGAACATGTTATTGCGCCTATGGTATTGCAAAGGACTGCCTTTTCGCCACCTCTCCGGGGACAGGATATTGTCGTCCCAGCCGACTGCAAGCTACAAGCTGCATCACTCGGCTGTCATGGGCTGTCACTTATGGCGCTTGGGGCTAATGGGCAAATACGAATCTGGTCGAGTATAGTAGATTGAGCACTTCAATAACCACAGGATGCAAGGTCTGGATGTACGTATACAATGTGCTCCGCTTATGTGTGAATGGAGTCCAAACGACCTCATTCAGGAGATTTTCGCTTTCGAAAAGTCTAGCTCCGGGTGAGCGGCTTGGAACTTCTTCAGTGCCTGGGGAAGCAAGACGGTGAAGAAAGGTGACATTCACAAACACGGTCGTTCGCACCTCCATCTTCTTCAGCTCGTCTGAAGTGGGCTTGCCCATTTGCTACATGAATTGCAACGAGTTTGTGCTTTGATGGACACTGAAACGGGCATACCTTCTGTTGATTGTCGAACTTGACGATAAAACATCAGATAGGATTGGAGCCCTCCGAGCGTAAGTCGTACCATCATTTTTTCTACCATCCCCCTGAGGAGATGTCAACCCACGGTATTATGAGTATTTTCATATCACATACCTCGTCTCGCCGTCGAGATCGCTCAACTTACTATTCTCTGGCTGAATCTTACGAGTGTCGACCTTCGGGTGATGGGTTAGGATGTTTTCCCACCACTGCTGCTTGTTAAGTTTTTCAAGGTGAATCAAGATAGATTCCTGGTCTTCTGTAATGCTGGCCGTGATATGTGATGGCAGAGTGGCGATAAAGTCCTCTTACCCAGTGTCCAGGTGCTATCTTCGACTTTGATTTCCTTGCAGAGCTCACCATCCATAATCTTATCTTTCCCTTTGACTCCAACGCTCAGCTTCTTCTTCTGAATGGTGACATCAAGATTCCTTGCACGCGTCCCATTTGGCACGGGAACAACGATATCTACGTCGCCCAGCTCCTGCCTCCAACTGTATGGTAGAGCTATGTCACAGTGGGTTCGCCATCAGAAGCACAATTACGAATCCGTTGAAGCTCATCCTACCTGCCTGTTCGACAGCTTCTCGCTCCTTGTCAGCCTTGTCCTTTGCCTCCCTCTCCTCCTTCGAGAGCTTGTCGTACTCATCGTCGGACATCGTGGTGATGGGCAAGATTATCTACACGTGACTGATTGTGCATGAATTTGTTTACACTTGTGTATTTTGTATGCCCGTGACGCCTTCAAGTAATTTGGTCGCCTTGCGAAAGGCTCCAGCTCTTTGAGTTATTCGTGGTTGTGCTCGTCCCTGGCCCTTCACGGTAATCTATCGATCTGATGGCAGCAGTCAATCCCTGGGCTGATTTTGAAGTAAGTTGCAGTCGTCGTGTGCCTTGCGTCATTAAGTCCCTCCTAGAACTTGCGCCATACTGTCAAGCACAATACCGTTGATAAACTCAAGCAAATCTTGACTGGCTTCAATGATCAATGTCAAACTGTCTTTGTCAAGTCTGGAAAGAAACAGGATTTGATTGATAGGATCGTCCAACAAATGGACGCTTGGAAACAATCTAATAACACAGAGAAATGGACCAAAGCTCAAGCTATCCTCTACCAGGTCCGTACTTCCGGAGTGTGAGTCAAGGACGCCTTTATCCCCCTGGGCCAGTATGCATCCATCAGACATGTGGCATATATTGTTTCGCGGGTTCGCATACCACAAGAGCTCTTGTTTCCTGCGTCGCGAGCATGCTGTTAACTCAGTCCACCTGTCCTTCCAGGTACTCTCAAAGCCGGTCGACAGGCTCAGCAGGAATCCAGCCTGTACAGACGATGACCCCAGCATATGGTTCTACCACAGTATTTCCTGCGACCACTGCTGGCCGTTACGATCCATACGCCCCACCGCGGGCGCCACCCCCACCAGTAAGCGCTGCAGCAGCCCCAAGCGTATCCAAACCTGGTAAGATTATCATATCATCATCTTACCACATTTACCGAGCGGCTTCAGCTATTCGCTTTAAACCATCTCCTTTCTTTCACGTCGATCAGCCAGCATCCGGGATTGCGGAGTGCCCAGGTTCGTCCACATTTGCCGCGTCGTTTACCTTATTGATCAACAAACAGAGTCGACAAGTTCAACTGATCGAAAGCAACAAAGTCTTACCTTCACTCTCAACAGCGAACAAACTATGAAGCTGGGTTCTACCGGGTATGTTGCCAACCGTGCACTACCTCAGCTGCTTATTACCGTGCGCAGTGCCAAGTATCAGCTTCGGCTGTACTGCACCACTTCTACCTTCCACAGTCCGAGCCCAGCCGTCTTCCGGCCACCTGCTGGTCCTTGTCCCATTGAATTCCCACCCACGTGCGAAGTGCGAGTGAACGGAACGGCACTTCAGGCTAATTTGAAGGGCCTAAAGAAGAAGCCTGGCACTGCGCCTCCAGCCGACCTTGGCCGAATGGTGCGGATGAGTGGCCAAAATCGCGTCGAAATGGTATACGTGAACAGCCAGCAACCCGTTCAGCCCAAAGTGAGCGAATTCGCAGGTAGAAAGGTCGTGTCCTAACTGCCAAAAGAAATTCTACATGATAGTGTTCCTTGTCGAAGTGACCACAGTTGCGCAATTAGTGGATAGGTTGAAGAAGGGCAAATTCCGCAGTAGCCAAGATGTTCTAACGATGAGTGGGTTACTACTATTCTTGCATTCTTAAGCTTATATTATGTAATAGTGTTCAAGAAGTCCAACGATGATGATGAAATAGTTGCGGGTCCACAGAAGATGTCCTTGAAGTGTCCGGTATGCTCAGTTAACAAAAGTTGTCGTGTTGGATAATGACCCTCCTATGATGTCGCAGCTGAGCTTCATGCGGGTTCAGACACCATGCAGGTCGGTGCTATGCGTTCACCCGCAATGCTTTGATGCGACGTCGTGGTTCTCTTGTATGGAGCAAACGACTACTTGGCTTTGCCCGGTTTGCGAGAAGGTTCTCAATCCGGATGATCTGATTATTGATGGGTATGCGTTTGCATTGCCGGATGATCCTCGTTTAACGCTGCTTTGTTTTCAGATACTTTGACCAAATTTTGAAGGAAACTTCAGAAGATGTCGAAGATGTGGTGGTTGAAAATGATGGCCAATGGCATACAAGTGACAATAAGTTTGCATCTTCCGAATGGCGGGCGACCCATCCTCTCGTCGCGACACATCACCCTCCACCTCGTGAATCATCGCCTGCATCTGTAGATGAAGAAGCGGACGCAAAGGTTCACATGAAGAAACAAGTTGAAATACTTGTTTTGGATTCAGACGACGAGGACGAAGGCCGGGTTAAACGCGAACTGTCAGTTACACACAGCGTTGGGTCGAGTTCGGTCTCTAAGCCAGTCCCTCTATATGCAATTCCGGTGCCACGAGAATGTCGCCAAGAGGACGTAATCGATCTTACCGCTGATTCTGATTCTGATGAGCAGTCGAGACCACAATCCTCATCACAGCCGCCGCAGCCGTTACGGTTCTCGGTAGAGAAGCGGAAAGCGCCTTCAGGTGCACCCTCGCCCACGGAACAGATCTGGAAGAAGTCGCGGGTGGACGCTGTCACGAAACCGCCGGCGGTTCCTGGCACACTTCCACCCATTTCCCCTGTGGGTGGTTCTTCACGACCATCCATCCACACTGGGGCTGCGGGGCAACTTCCTCAGACGGCCTACGCCGGACCGCAGCTGCCTCCGCTGCGTCTTCCTCCCACAGCGTATGTAGGACAGGGGGGCGGGGGATACATCTCGCCGGTGGGGGCAACTACTGGGGAGGAGAGTCACCGTGGTTATGGACACTACAATGGGAATTATAACTACAACCCTCATCCTGGTGGATCTGTGTCGCGTTCTGGTGTTTGGCCGTAGACGGGAGGGGTGCACTGGGATTATGTATGGTAGCATTATCGTAGATGTAATATTGGCCTCGTAATAATGTCATTGGCGGGTCGGGCCGCGCTCGGTCGGGAGCGTGAGAGTGTCAATGTTCCGGGAAATTCCGTACTCTATCAAAAACGCGAAACTTTTCTGGACGTCTCTCATCCTCCATCTTCATCCTTCTCCACTCAGCTTCTAAAAAAATGGCCGACGTAAAAAAGGTCAAGTCTCCTCAGGAGTTCATGAGTGTGTCTCTCTCCCAATTCTGCTCGTCGCTCTCCGTCTCATCTCCTCGCAGTTGATTTCCTCATGGGTGGTGTCTCGGCTGTGCGCAGCGTCTCCCACTTTTTTTCTCCCTGACTTATGCTCACCGTCCGTCGTGTAGGCCGTCGCTAAGACATCCGCCGCACCCATCGAGCGAATTAAGCTGTTGGTACAAAACCAGGATGAGATGGTGCGTGATACATGACGCGCCTTTCATTCCACTCATCTGGGTTGCAGATCAAGCAAGGTCGTCTCGCTACACCGTACAAGGGTGTCACCGACGCTTTCGCTCGTACCTACAAGGAAGAAGGTCTTGTCTCACTATGGCGTGGAAACACTGCCAATGTGATCCGGTACTTCCCTACGCAGGCTTTGAACTTTGCTTTCAGTATGTGTATTTGTTCTGTGTTCTTTAGTGCCCAATCCTCAACCTGCGCAGAGGACTACTTTAAGTCGCTTTTCGGCTTCAAGAAATCGGAGGGGTACTGGAGATGGTTTGCTGGCAACGTTGCCTCAGGTGGTGCTGCTGGTGCATCATCGCTTCTCTTCGTATATTCTCTTGATTATGCTCGTACTCGGCTTGCGAACGACGCCAAGTCTGCGAAGGGTGGTGGAGCCCGCCAGTTCAACGGTCTTGTAGATGTTTACAAGAAGACCCTTGCCTCGGATGGTATTGCGGGCCTCTACCGTGGTTTCGTGCCCTCGGTGGTTGGTATCATTGTCTACCGTGGTCTCTATTTCGGTGTCTATGATTCACTCAGTATGTCCGCCTTTTTATTTGTGGTTGATCGTTACTGACGACTCCGCACAGAACCCGTCGTCCTTGTGGGTGCCCTTGAAGGGTCGTTCCTGGCGTCCTTCTTGCTTGGTTGGGGTGTCACAATTGGTGCCGGTCTTGCTTCGTATCCCCTTGATACTATCCGGTGGGTAGTTTTTCTTAGAACTAACGAATGCAGTTTTGATTGGCTTTTCAGTCGTCGTATGATGATGACCTCCGGTGCTGGAGTTCATTACAAGTCGATGTTTGACGCTGGGTCACAAATTGTTGCCAAAGAGGGTACCAAGTCGTTGTTCAAGGGTGCTGGTGCCAACATTCTTCGTGGTGTCGCTGGTGCAGGTGTCCTGTCGTTGTATGACAAGCTGCAACAAGTCATGTTCGGCAAGGTCTACGCTGGTGGATCTGGCTAAATGCTTCGATGTTGTCTGGGCTTTGGCACTGTCCTGTCTTTTATCCCATATCTTCCTAGACTTGATTTTATTCCCTAATCCTCTAGCATTGGCATTCGAGTATGGACTGCTGTACATGCTCTCACACTAGTAGGATATCTGCTGTTGCACAGTGAATGCAGAAAATGTCCCTACCAATCAGTGGGAGTCGTAAAAAAGAGCATGGCGTGTTTGTTCCCCGTAGAACCCAGTGTCTAGTACAATCTTCCATGAGATGCTTTGAAACCTCCGTGACGTGTAGGAAGCATCGCGCTCTCCTTCCCCGACGGCGTGGCTTTGCGCAATTCAATTTGCGGCCATACCAACAATCCTGTCTGGATGCGTGTCATGCCGCGCTGCGTGCTGGTATCACTCGCATTGGAGTTTCCCTGCCTACAGGTTCCGGCAAAACAACAATTTTTACTACTCTTCTCTCTCAAATCCCTTGTCCGAGACCGTCTGAAGCATTTGGCTCCCTGATCGTCGTCAATAGCGTCGAGCTTGCGCGCCAAGCTGCCGCTCAAGCGGAACAGGCACACCCTCATTGGAAAGTCGAGGTCGAACAAGGCATCAACCATAGAGCAACCGGGCAGACTGATGTGTGAGTCCCTAGCGTAATAATTGACCATCGCACCTCTTACCCATAGGATGTTTGTATAGGACCGTGGCGACGTACCAAACACTGCTCCAGTCCCACAGACTAGCAAAATTTCGACCAGAGAACTTGAAAGCAGTCATTGTAGACGAGGCACACCATGCCGCAGCCCCCTCGTGAGTTATATTCATCTCGCGCAGGGACCAGGGTTGCCATCTTGATGTGGCTTCCTAGCTATCGTCGAATACTATCCCATTTCAATGCTGACATCAAGAACCCCGATCCACATTTTGTCTCTCCCGCTATGCCACATCCCATCCCAATTATTGGGTTCTCAGCGACATTTAGCCGTCATGACGGCCTTGCACTTGGCTCAGTGTTCGAGAAGATTGTTTACCACCGTGACTTTCTTGACATGATCGAGGAGCAATGGCAAGTTTATTTGTACCCTAAGCGTGAAATCGATTGTGAACTAATTACAGGCTATGTGATATGCGATTCACCTCCGTGAAGGCTAGCATCAATTTGCAAGGTGTCACTATCAACTCTAGGACAGGAGACTTCAATGCCTCTAGTCTTGCCCACATCATTAACACTAAGACCGTAAACGACCTCGTCGTGCGGGCATGGCTGGATCGCGCCTGTACGTATTCCGAACGAAAAGACATACAGTAGTCGCTTAGTTCAACCTCTGATTTACAGCATCTGATCGCAAGTCGACTCTGGTGTTTTGCGTCAACCTTGCCCATGTTAGACAACTTACGAATGCCTTCCAAGAGTTTGGAATTGATGCTCGTCAGCTGCACTCCAACACTCCGACAAATGAACGACGAACATTAATCAGAGAGTTCAAGGCCGGAAGCTATCCTGTTTTGGTCAATTGTGGTACGTCGCATGAGGTTCTACGCGACAACTCGGTCGAATACTATGCAATCAACAGCAATCTTGACGGAGGGCGCGGACATTCCGAACATTGATTGCGTTGTTGTCTGCCGTCCCACGAGGTCCCGAAATGTTTACGCGCAAATGGTACTATCTCTGACTGTGTATGTATACATCTATTCACGTTTATCCCTCTGGCGTAGATCGGCAGGGGTATGCGACAGTCTCCTGCAAGTGGAAAGGTTGATTGCCGCATCATTGATTTTGTGGACTCAGCCTCCCGTATTCCTGGCGTGGTCTCAATCCCAACCCTACTTGGCTTAGATCCTGGTGAAGTTGTTGATGGTCAGTATTCTTGACCCACCTGACAATCGCGAGACGTTCATCGAAACAGATGCTACCATTGCCGACCTGACAGCTCGGGCAGAGTCTGTTAACTCTTGTAATCTGGGCAGTATGCCAGTTAATTCGAAGTTGAGCCCAAACGCGTGGGTCGGGTGCGGCTCTGATGTGTATGTCCTTGAATGCCTTGGGAAAGGTTATATACGGGTAGAGCCTGAGCCCAATGGCGAAGGTAAAGTCAAAATACACGAATTTCGGAACAATTCGCTCATGGAAATGTAGTTTGCTTTCGCGCTACATACACCGAGGCGACGATGCACTTCTCTTCTGCTAGACGATTGAAGGTGTCTCCTTTTATGCGGAAGCGGTTGATATTAACTGCGGAGACGTTGTCTGATGCGCTCAAGGGTTGTGATACTTACGCAGTTCAGAAGATACTCCGTGGGCCACTAGCATTAGGGTATGGATTTGTCTGGAAGTTCTATGCAATTACTGACTTGGAGCAGTCTACTCCGAAGTGCCAGATGGCGACAAGCCCCGGCCACAGAAAGCCAGAAATCGTTTGTCAATAAAAGGAGAGGAGGGCGCAGAGTAGACCAAGCCAACGACGTAGCGACCATTGAGAAGCTCACAAGAGGGGAGGCTGCAAACATCATCACGCGGCTGAAGCATGGGGCTCAAGTATGCACTATTCTCCTAATCCTTCCAGTTCTAACATTGATTGCTTAGGCATATTACGAGAAAAAGACAAAGGAGAACCGCAAAGAATTGCGGCTTGCCGAGAAAGAGAGAGTGCGACTAGCACGCAGCACAGTGCGGGTTGGGCCTTTGAATCAATAGAAATTAGACAAGAAGGTCATGGTACGTTTACATGAGCTTTAACGAAGACAATGATGGCGACACCGCGTACGGGCTCTGCAGAGTCAGAACTGCTGCCTGCTGAGCGATATCTAGGGCCCTCGACAAGGTTAGTGGAGTATTGAATGCACGAGGGTCATGAGCGAGCACAGCTAGTAAAGCTCCGACGAGCGAATCTCCGGCTCCAGTGGTGTTAAATGCCGCGCCCCGTGCTACCTGCAGAGGAGGAAAATGTTGGACGATGACCACGTCATCTGAGGTCGAAGAGCGAGCAATGATACATCGATTCCGCGGGTTGCTGCATTGCGCTGCCCAAGCACTTGCTTCTATTCGGTCTTGTCGCATGACGACCAGTACACCCAGCTCTCCACACTTGATTATGATGTGCTGGAACCAAGGCAGGAGGTTGACGGCCATTTGAACGATACCCCTGTCGGTCACGAATGACAGCGTGCCCAGATCTGGTGCCATGTCCGAGACCATTTTCTTCGCCAGTTGTGCTATGTCCGTGCGGAATTGGGATCCCAGCCCAAACCTATCGACTGTGTTCCACCAGTGCTCGTGGGACATCAAATCGGAAGTGTTGCACGTCTCTTCATACATTCGCGCGAGTTCGATCAAATTTGGTGATGTGAACGATATCACTGATCGGGTAGACTTCGCAAAGTTTGCGACGATAGCAGGTAAGATGCGCAGGCTCTTGACGACCGAAGTTGGCTCGCTGATTCTGGTCGGCAACAGCAAACCGAAGCAAATAAAGGATACCTACAAGAATGCTAAATGAAACTAGGTCACTAAATAAACATCTGAAAACCAAACAACGCACTTTGAATACCCATCTTCAAACTCTCTGTCACAATGGTGGCAAGTACGTCCGAGGAAATATTACCGTCGAGTGCAACTAGTTGAGGTTGTTGATCTCGGAAAATGGCGAGTATCTGAGACATCTCAGCAGCGTTGCGAACATTTGTAGGAAGTCACGCCTACCCGATCTGTTTCCAACACATGCGCAAGATCCATGTCTGCAACGCCGCATTGTAGCTCGCCGTGTAAATTGAGAAGCAGATTACAGACAGCACTCCGTCGACCATCAACGGGCACTAGTCCATCTGTTCGCATCCCAAGTGACTCGGTCGTGGCACGAATCATTTTGGCAAACTCATCATCACCAATCGGGGCCACAAGCAATGTCGTAGCATCATTTCCAGTTGATCCGGACGTGATTCTGTGGGTTGCTTCGGCAATGTTACGAGCTACACCACCCAGCGATAAAACCACCTTGCCGGGATGGGTGCTCTTCTGGTTGGGTCCGACAAGCACCTCGGCTTGTGAAGTAATGTCCACAGCGGCGCATCCCACGACGACCACCGTCGCCTTCCGGGCACCAGGAATCACGTTCATTCCAGCAGCACTCCTAGGACCGTGCTCGGCTAGCTTGAATTTTCCGTAAATCTGTGGGGGAGAATCCGCGCGGAGATCACTGTAAGGATGCTTGGGTGCCATCAATTGAGTGACAAAATGGCTTGACGTGCCACTCACATTCTTCCCGTCCTGGCGTTCGTTTGCGATCCTAGCATACTCCACGGCGATTTGACCACCTAACATGTCATGAGTATATCGCGAGACGAGAAAGTTCATCAAGGCAGTCACACACCGACGAGGGCAGTGTTTTGCACCAGGGCTACATCTGTGGCCAATAAATGTTGGGCGAAAGAAGGCGCATAACACTTCACTTACTACTTTCCAAGGACTTGCCATTAGTGAGCTCTCCAACACGCTTAAGAAGCCAGGGAGTCACTTCCTTCCCCAACTTTGATATGCCCATCTCCTCTGACTCTCGTAGAGCAGTCTCGATAGCTTCTTGCAGCGCAACACCATGGGCTTCGTACTTCTCCGGGATAGGGACAGCAAACAAAACACCATTTGACATGCCAAGCTGCGTTTGTACATCTGCCGGTTCATAGTTACCAGATAGTCGAACGGGACCAAACGATGTGCTCACGAAGGATTCTGGCAGCAGACTCTGGGTTGTCGATCTTCCACGGAGACTGTGAAGTTTGGTTTAGTACCATAAGCACCAACGGACCCCGGACAAACCTTGAAACCACTCTCGCGGGTGTAGAATGCGGGGAAATCATCTGACTCGCCGTACGACACAACAGGTACCCCAAGGGTTTCCTACACAGACACTGCCTGAACGAACGTCCAGAGAGGTATGTGGTATGCAACGCACAAGGCACTCCAGCGTCCTGTGGATGAAGATCGGTGCTCAAGCCAATCGAACTAAACACATCCCAACTTACTTCCCTATGTCCAATATCGACTTGACCCCAGCTGAAACCAAACCCACAGGACACCGAGAAAGGTCGTGTAGATCAGCTGAAATGTCCATTGCTATCGGGACTGAGCCGATGCTAAAGCAAAACGTGAAACGACACGTACTTTTCTCTCCCCCACGATGTACTCCGCCAAGGCTATGGATACGTGAACGTCAATGTTAGTTGGGCTGCGTGCTGCTCACCCTCCAGTGGCAAATATCTGAAGACGGGTAAGCAAAGGGGCACTTGAACCTGACGCCGGGGATCATGCCTTGATGCCCGCCAGCGCAGCAAGTATTAGCGTTGAGCTACAGGTAGTACCACCGTCTTTTCTGGATGCTATGGCGGGGGCAATATCCCTCCTAGATAACTTCACGGAATCCGTACTTTGACTCGCAAGTCGCACTAATTCGGCAGGTTGGAGGCCAATTTTGACACGACCTCCGATGAGGCCAATGGTAGCAGGGATACTTCCGGTGGACCTGACAATGCTCTCGACGGATTGTGCCATCTCTAAGGAGGTGGGGTACGGCATTCCATGGGTGATGATTGTGGACTCCAACGCTACCACTGGGCGGCTACTTGCCAAGGCATCCTCGACTTCCGGGTGCACGTCAAAGGGAATACCATGTGCTGAGGACCGGTACGTGAGAGAAAGCGGTCGATGTCGAGCTAATCGCGAGGCGCTTCCAAGGAAAATGCGCGTACGATGGCCCGTCGCGAACATGTCGCGTCCGAAACACTCGAGGCGCGAGAGCTGGACCTGAGATCTTGAGACGCCGCGGTGGCTATTTACCGTGGGGGAAAGTAACCCACCCGGTATCTTGCACAAGGATGGCCTATCCGAGCACCTCGACCGCAGCAAAGGAGGACTGGGATGGTAGTACCTGCGTCTTGACCTACGACCCGCTCGACGTAGACGCAATCATACGTTTAGTGAGAGACGACGGCGCTGGCGCAACAGCCATCTTCATCGGTACTACTCGCAACTCCTTCAAAGGTATCACTACTAGCATAATATGCGCTATAGACATGGTCATGCCAACGGTCCCACAGGCAAGGTCGTCACACGCCTAGAGTATCAAGCTTACAGCAAGCTGGCGATTAAAACCATGGTACAGACCCTCAAGGATGCTCGTCAGGGAGTATCTCGGTCGGCGCACCAGCCACCAATTCACGACATTCCTTCTCTCATATCATGCGCCGTCCATCACCGCCTAGGGATCGTTCCTGTGGGCGAACCGTCCGTAGTCATTGCGGTATCATCGCCGCATCGCAAGGAGGCTTTCGCAGCGTGCGAGCGGATACTCGAGGGCGTGAAGGAGAAGGCACAGATCTGGAAGAGGGAGTTCTATGAAGGAGCAACAGAGGAAGAGGCGGAATGGAAAGCAAATAACTGCTGAGCCGGAAGGAGCACGTTGATTAGAGACATGGGTGATGTCGTCCATAGGGTACCATCTGCTTCACTGTTTACTCCACTTTCCACTTTGTGCTCACATCATCACCATCTGGGCTAACGACGAGCTCTACAGACCATAGTAGGAGGGTAAACATGACGTTCGCCCAACGCCACCAAACTTGGGATGCAGGGTCCAAGACTACAAGCAATGTCGGCCTTGGAAAGGGAAAACAAACGAAAGACGTACGCAGCAAGTGTGAGTACACCATGACGAATATCAGTTGACGGTATGTCAACAGGAAGCGCGCTAGCGTTGAAGTCTGTACAACATTTCAACAATCAGCTGCGCACAGGGACTAGATATCTGAGGCCATACGGGTCTGCCATCCCAACCATCACTTGTCGAGTTGTCTGACTCCCAGGCATCTGCACCAATCGTAGGAAGTATGCGCGAGGCAAATTGGAGAATCGTCAGTCGGTAAAAGAGTGCGACCAGCACCGGCTTCGGGAGGGTATTCGTGATGAAGTTGACGAGAGTTTGAAGATGGGGAAGGATATTGGATAAAAGTGGTGCGCTGTGAGCGTTCTTTCAGCACACGGTGTGTGAGCATGTAGGGTGACAAACTATGAAGATGCGGGATCGGAGAACGACGTCTGATCGAAGCCACAGAGCCAAATGTTATAGGCCAGGAACAAGGAAAGCACCGAAGATTCTATAATGTTCGTCCGGCGGAGGCGGAATCCAATTACCGTCAGAAACAGGAAAGCAGTCAATGCTACACCCAACAATGTAGAAGACAGTGGTGACGTGGCCGCGGCTGGATACGCCTGCGCGACCAATAGTGAGCGAGAGTTACAGCAAGGCGGACGAACGGCTGACCGCGACTATCCACCACGCTGCAACGACATATGCTGCCGCTGAAGCGATAAGAATGCCAAACTGGTAGCTTTCAGCCTCGTCTGCCAGCTCTTTTCCAACCTGGCCTACTTTTTGGGCGAAGAGCAGGCTAGAGAGACCCTCCATGGCCACATAGGTTGGTCCCGAAAACGTCAAGATTTTCCCCCACCAGCTAGCTGCGGTAGATAGTAGTGGATGGACCGACTGGGAAAAGGCATTGAAAGAAACAAGGAGGAGGAAAGGGTGCATGGGGACCTGCATGACGGATAGAAGTTGCGAGCCCCAGAGAAGGATGAGTGTGCCATGGATGAAGGAATGTAGGGAAAGGAGAAGCGAAAGCAGAAGGAACGCTGGCGTGGAGAGTGTTGCAAGCGTCAAGGGGAGATAGAGTAATATCTGCAACACGGTGGACAACCTGAAGCAGATGAGGCAGACGTGACTAGATGGAGGATATGCACGCACCTCGCCGTGTGGGACAGCGCACTCCACAGTATCCAAGGATTCATGTCGCTGGTGCGCTCGGGGCTCTCGCTTGGGATGGCGAACGATGGCGAGGGGTGCGTTCCAGACGTTTGTTGGTCGCGTTACGAGCCAAGTGTCTCACATGCTTTGCATTCACGGGTAATCGCGACAAACCACAAATTCAAATCACAGAATACACTCCAAGTAAGTAGTAGGTTAGATGGTCAACTGCGGTGCGGTATCCCTAAGACAAGTGGGTGCAAGGGTGCTCCTCGGACTAAGAAGACCCTTCGCAGCCGCAAAGTCCGTTCCACGGTTGAGAGCGGCGGGGTCAGACGGCGAAACATAAAACCTGTCCACGATAGGTATCTGCAAGAAGTTCATCTTCGGGGTGATCACCACCATGTTGTTCGTTCGTATTTCCATCCAATCAGCTGTTGTGAGCGTTGAGCCTAAACATCTCACGTTACCATGTGTAGACGCACCTTTCTCGAACGTCAGCGGCTCGCTGGCAATCTAAGACGGGTTGTGTGCACAGACTCAACGCCATACAAACGGAGGAACCAACCATGATAATGTTTTCTCGTTTGTCGGCCTTTGTCATTTTGTAATGTCCACCCTGCATGTACTCACTGAACGTCGTACCGGATGAAAACCACTGCAAAAGTCATTCAGACCACAGAACAGGTCACTCCAATGATTATTTACCAGTGAAGCAGCTTCATCTGTGCGAGATGAGATATATCGCGTTGCGACGACACTCTCGCCGTCGGTAACACAAAAATTCATCAAGCTGGGCTAACCACATGGTAAGTTGCCGTGCATTACTCAATAGGGAACCCTACTTCGATTATGCCAGCAAGATCGGCGTGGTTGTTGAGGGTAGCAATGGTGTCCAGCATCGCTCGTTGCAGCGTTTGATACGTGAATGACTTTGCTTTCGCATCCGGGAGCTTGGAACAAATTAGTGCAGCGTCTAGCTTGGCAGCTAGCAAACTTACCTTCGAGAGAAACAATGCGAATGCCCACTCCGAGTCTACACATACTTAGCAAGCAGGCTCTCCATCTCTAATATGCCACGGAGATGGCCCTACCGGTGTTGCCCTGCACGACATTGAATATCTCATCTGACAATTCTACTTGTAGCCTCCTTTTGATTAGATGAAAATCTGCGATTCCACCGTTGTGCATGAACTGGATTCATAGGACTCTAAGCGGCAAAACATTGGTCAGGCCACGACCGAACTTACCATGATATTGCCGAAAACGAAAGGATGGCAGTTGTCTAATGATAGAGAGCCAGCAGTACTTGCTCTCACGTGCGCACTGAAAAGATCAGGACCTGAACATAGCATAACTGCCTTCCTGTACGCACAATACAAGCGGCGACTTGATCTTCTCTGCCAATCGTACGAGATTGGCGTTGTTCCAAGCCTATTTGGGTGTCAGCGAGAGTTTTCTAGGCTGGATTAGCTTGATTACCGGTGTCACCGAGGTGAATATGCAAGGCTGGCTACCAAGTTCTTCATCGTGGACAGTGTCATACCAACCTGCCGCGGAAACTCTCAAGGGAGTCCGTTGTAGCGGGTGTCAGAACGCACCAACGCCGAATCCGTCACCGTTTATGGGTCTCCGATGGTCTAGGCGTAGCCGTGAATCGAAAGCTTGGTTGATTATAGAGTGACATGGGCGTGTCAATAGCTGCGAATAGTCGGAGAGTGGGCCACATGAAAGGCAGGCGACCTTACGTGTGACAGCTGGACGGGCGATGTGCCCTTGTAGATCACAAATCGACACATGGAAGAGAGAGACGGAGTTATGGTCGAGGGTGAGCGAGCACTCGAGCAGGAACGTTTCCGGGCTCAGTCCGTCAACGACAACGGTGAGTTGCACAACTATTGCGCCAGATTACGTCTTGCATCTCGCTCATTACCTACGTTTTACTTGCAACTTACAAGCCGTTGGTCATCTACACGTACAACATGCATGAGCCTACAACCTTCCGTCCATGAGCTTCACCTGAAGTCCGCCGGCCTCTGCGCAGGGTCTCCACCTGCCTCATCGTAAACGAGCCCGGCGACGCGGAGGGCAAGATCTGCACAAGTAAATTCATCGTCGAACGCGTGTCCAGAGCGGGTCTCTTACCAGTGGCGGCATCCGTTTCTTGTGCCTCCGCATACACCCTGACTACGTCCTCTGTACCACTCGGTCTAACGAACGAACGACCCCCCACCTTTCGTACAAGTTCGTCGACTTTCGCTTGAAGACCGAGGGGCTGCACCAAGCGGCGCTCCGCGTCCTCCGTGACGAAGGCATTTCTGTCTGCAACCTTCACTTTAACCAACCGATTCGGGAGGTCCGAGTACAACTTATCCCATGTTTCCACGGAGTAAGACATGCGGTAGAGCGCGACCTCGACGAGTAGCATGTCAGAGAGTGCATCACCGACGGTCTGATTGATGACGTCAATCACGTCTTTCAAACAAGCGAGTGCAGTCGCCTGCGCAGCCGTAGACGGCTTGTGAGAGGCAATCTTCCGCTGGGCAGACGATGAGAATAAGACGGTTCCATGGCCATTAGCCTCAAAGTACACTCCGATGTCGTATCTTTCGGCGGCGGCATGGTGCAAATGCTTGACGCCAGTTGGTACGCATGTAACTGGAAGCCTCTGCGTGGTACTAAGTGAGTGCGTAATTGCCACCACGATATGGTAACACACCTCCGACAAATATCTAGTGGAACTTCCGTTAGCGTATGCCGTCTGGACGACACCGACTTTGATCTTTTCTTGAATATCTTCAAGGCCAGCGTCGTTGACTAATTTCACGATAAAGCTGGCAATCAGCGTCGTAATCTTGTCCCCGTCAAGCATGCGGAACCTTCCACCGTCGTCCAAGTAATAATAGATCAGGCGATCGGCGTCACCATCCAGACTACATCCACGTTGACCAGGCCTTAACTCGGGTACAAGAGATGGTGGCAACTTCTGGTTAACCTTGACATAGTCGGCACCGCAATCCTTGTTGAGTTTCTCAGTGCTTTCAATGGAAATGTTTTTCAGCTCGAGAGTGAGAGAGTCGCCAAGAAAACCATCAAGCGTTTTCGCAGCTAGAGCACCAACCCCGTTGGCGCAATCGATCAACAAGGGGATCGTAGCTTTTCTGTCTGCCTGTGGGTCAAGTCACCAGTGAGGCGCACCTCAATGATCGAGAACGGGAACGGACAAGAAGTCTTCTAAATGCGTTACTGAGCTTGAGGTGGTATCCTTCTATTAATCTGTTCACGTCCAAATCTTGCGCTGTGGTATTGATGATATCTACCAGATAGTGGAGGATAGGCGTCGTAGTAACCCCGGCGTCCGTGCCCGTCGCGCCCATAGCAGCGAGGCCCTTACGAAGTGCTGCAACAAGCTTTGGACCCGACGCGCGCGTGTCGCGTGCATAAACGACCCTGGCTGGCGAGTTTTGCGTTATTTGTTTGGATCGAATGAAATCCTCGAGAGTTGTGGTGAACACATCAGGGGATGGAGCGTTTGCGAAGTCGGTGGCATGCGATTCCCAGGATGTATCCAGCATCTCGCCGTGAGGGTCAACTAGCTTTACACCATTGTCCTGTATAGAGCTTGGGTCTGAGCGATGTCAAAATACAAGACGTGATAAACTGATTAGGCGCACCTCAGCCGGGTTGTGCGAAGCAGTGATCATCACGCCGATAGTTTTACCATCGCACGACTTGCTCCTCAGAGCTGCTAGAACCCCAACCTTGAAGAGTACGGATTCGAGTTTACTCCCTCTGGATTCAGTTTAGACCTGATGAGAGTGAAGGCAAACTAGTGTCTCGTGCACCTACAGGGTTCTGAAACCTGCGGTGCCATACGAAAACTTTTCACCTGGTTTCACAGGATATTCATCTAACCCCCTCCTGAGTCCGTCCTTGAAACTTGAAAGAGCGGTCATGATGAACGGCCGATCGAAGCACCGACGCGGGCCTGCTGTGGTATATATGTGTGGCCTCACGTGATCGGTACTGCTTGGGGTCGTGCACTGCTTGACGTTGCATCCCGACCACGATGCCGTCCAAATCGACCGGCCAGATTCTTTTGGAAAAAGCAGACAAGAAGGCTAACTCATCTACTGGATGGTTTTCTTCGTCATCCACGAAGTTCGAGGAAGCTGGTGATCTCTATCAACAGGCTGCCAATGCCTTCAAACTCGACAAACAGTTTAGGGATGCGGGCGATGCATTCGCAAGAGAGGCTGAATGCAGAGAAAGGTGCAACGAAGTTAGCGACGCCGCCAATGCCTGGTGGAACGCCGCCAAGGCATTCAAACGGGGATATCCTGACCGTAGGCCCACCTTTTATACTTCCCAGTTGATCTTATAGCTCTGAATCGTTCCCCAGTGGCTGTCCAAGCACTGTCTCAGACAATCACCCATTTGACAGCATCTGGTCGCTTCCGACAAGCTGCAGATAGAGAGAAGGAAATCGCACAGATATATCAGCACGAACTTAGTGATATTCGGAAAGCCTGCGAGAGCCTCGAGCGAGCAGGGGACTGGTATTCTCAAGAGGATGCTACTGCGTTCGTGGTCTTGTGTGTGAAAATGAATGGATATTAATAATCTGCAGTACCGCGAATGCATGCTACAAGGATGCCGCAGACCTCCATGCGGAACTAGAGGAATATCCACTTGCCATTCAACGCTATGAACAAGTTGCGGACCACTCACTTGCATCTGCTCTCACAAAATATGGTACTAAGGAATACTGGCTACGAGCATGCCTTTGCGCGCTAGCTATGAAGGTAAGTGCGGTACGCGTACCAGAGTTCTCAATCCAACGCCACATAGGATTCTGTCACCGCCAAACGGAACATACAGAAGTACATGTCACAAGATCCTACATTTGCGTCTACCCGGGAGTGTAAATTCATCAATGCGATCATCGACGCTATCCAGGCGGAAGATCAACAGGCGTTCACAGGATGTGTCGTCGAATATGATCAGGTCACCAAGTTGGATAACTGGAAGACAATGATTCTGTTGAAGGTCAAGCATACCATTGAAGGAGAACCCGTTATTCTCTGAGCTGTCGGACTGAACCCTTTGACTTGTATTTATACGAATCGTTGCAAATGAACGAGTTCCACGTACTTCAACCAATGGAGCCATCACGTGACTGTTTGCGCGATGTAATTCCCCTCTACATAGCACTGAGTCCAGAGTTGCTCACTCCATGCCAAAAACCTGATGTCGGCTCACTGGGCGCTCCGCCTCATCCACCTTCTGTACGCCGCCTTCGTGAACATTGCTGCGTGGGTGCAGAGACGCAAATGGGGGCGGCCAAACCCACTAGAAACCCAGCGCAGTAAAATCCCAAAACACCTTTGTCTAAATCTCGTCGCGCACGATGATACGCCTACGGAGAAAGTGGAGAGCGCGTTCCTGCAATGCTTACAAAGTGTCGCCGCGTGGTGTCGGGTGTCAGGTATAGAGAGACTTACTGTCTATGACCGTCGCGGTATGTGCGTTTGGACGCTTGAGCGACAGAAAATGACCGCATACATACAGGCGTCCTTTATGGATGTTCTGAAGATGCATATCGACGCGCCTTTCTCGTTGACGAGACCTCGGAAGACAGTTGCGAGTCAGAAGTCGAGTACCCTCTAACGCCACCACTTTCGGAGTCTTCTGGTTCGAGGTCTCACTCGCCCGACCGTGCGACGTTCCCTATTGACTCGAATATAATCACCATGGGACATCTATCCCGTGTTCGAAAGCGTAGGAATGTCGCTGTTCGTAGACAACCTAAAAGTATGTTTCCTCTCGTGGACTCGGTAGGTCTCTGATGAGAGTCAGGCAAAGGTGCACCCTCCACACCCAACCACTTGACACTTGACATAGTGTCTCGTACTTCGGGCAAGCCTTCCATTGTCTCAGCCACCCGCTCACTGCTCCAAAGTTATGTCGGTGGAGCTTCGAGGTTAGACGGCACCCTCGGCAAATCACTGTATAAGTTGACAGTACCAAGGCTGGGCATGGTGCTAGAAGGTCAGATTCGACGGTCCTTCCCTCTATTGAATATTCTCAACCTTAGAAAGCTGGTTTACCCCCACCTGACTTGATGATAATCCACCACATCGGTGGCACGGAGATGCCATATCCCCCAATCGAGTTTCATGGCTTTCCGCCATGGCAAAACGCCTTGACCGAGTTTCAGTACGTGTGACGCGCCCCTAGTCTGCTGGACCTGACTATACAAAGAACAGCCGCACTCATCCAGAGGACAGTCGTTTTGAATCCTCTCATCCTGAATCCCTCCGCACTGCTGTACTGATATCTGAGACTGCGTTCAGTCGGGCGTTGGATGAGTATTCGGGGGCTGAGTTCCGGCTAGGCAGATAGCTGCCGATCCACCAGTTTTGATAGAGCCTGTGCCATTAGTGGTGATGCATCAAGTTAGATGCACGTTTATTTCCGTGGCAATTCTATTGTACAGCAGGCTTGTGGGCTGCTGTGCCGGATATTTTTAATTGCCATCGCAGTTGTTCGCGGCACGCACGTTTGATCATCAGAGACCGCTCAGATTGAAGCGAAAGTCTTCTGGTTGCGAGGGTCTGGTTTTGGGGCGCTGGTTCCTTCCTGGTATCGCGAACAGTCGGCGTAGGCAAAGGCCCGATGAGGGTCGGAGGAAGCAATGTGCACGGCGATTATCCAGGCCGTCATTCTGATTCCGCGCTGTCACATGTCAGGTGCCACAACTTAACCTTGTGCCACTGATCAGGCATCTCCTTGACTTGGTTATGTATTTGACTGCCGGGCCGCCACGATCAGTCCCTGTGGCATAAATACGCTTACGGTGAGTTGGGATGGGTGCACCCGCCAAGAGTCCGAGTCCTACCATCTCACACATGTCTGGCCCATCTACCTTCGACCACGCCCAATTACCAAGGGGCGCCGTGGTCCCAACGTCCAATTCCCTACTCAAGATTCAGACCCATAAAAGAATCATTGTCTGCTGTGACGGGTAAGTAACGGGGTCCGTAGCGGTCGACTGAAACCAGTAAGCTAATCAATCCTCATCACGGCAGGACATGGCAAGACGGAGTCGTCGTAAAGGAACGTTGGAAATATACAAATGTTCTGGTGAGTGACACACCGACATGATTGGTCGAAAGTGGGCAAACCTGTACTGGGCTTCGACATTCCATTCTTAGAAACTCTCTCGTGCAATTAGACACCACGATGTACGAACGTATGTCAATGCTCATAGGTCAGCAATACTGTCGTTGCTTACTCTGCGCCCGACAGCCCGGGATATGCGATACCTCAGGTTGTGTTTTATCAAACTGGCATCGGGAGTTCCCCAAATTTCTACTCAGAATACATTCAAGGCAAGCGCCCTTGTGTCCTGCGACAGAAATGTGGCTCATCGTTCCATAGGTGCCACTGGAGCATCGCTAGGTAGAGATACCAACCCCTGCGTTGGCGTTTAAACTCACACACCTCGACCCTGGGCAGTGGAGAAGGTGCAAGAGGCATATGCTTTTATCGCTCAGTAAGTGACCCTCTCTTGGCAGACGTCCGGTGCAGCTATCTGATTCCAACGTCAACAGGAATTTCCATCAGGGAGACGAGGTATGGCGAGCAGTTTCAACTTGCATTTTACTTCCACTTATACGTTATAGATCTTTTTGTTTGGATTCTCAAGGGTGAGTCTACTTGGGTACAGTTGGCTTCCACTTCTCTAACAGTCAATAGGGTGCATATACAGCACGCATGGTTGCTATGTTCATCGTAAGTTTGCCTCCAAGTACATTTACCGCGCTTTATCAATATTATGTTCGTCCAGGGTGCCATCGGTATTTTGGATAAGACTGATATGGACCACTTTGCGGACATCTTCGTTGCGTACCAAAAGCTGGGCAAGTCAAATGACCCTGCAGGTTTGTTTCAAATATCTTGATTACATGGGTTCTCGCCGGGGTAACGCTCTCCCCAGAAGTAGGGACGCTAAGAGCTAAACTTGCCTCTTGGACGTCCCCCACTTGTCGTGGAAGAGTGAGGGCTATTTCTGATGATAGTACCTTCTCGATCAAGTAAGCAATCAATTGATTTATAGTGACGTGTCATGACCCGCCACCAGGTGTGTTGGCGTCTTCGACACTGTCGGTTCCGTTGGGTTACCGGAAGAGATCACTCGCAAGTCCCCATCCACCAAATCGATATTTGGTTTTCCGAACACGGAGCTCGGAGATCACATCGAACGAGCGTATCAAGCTCTGGCTATTAATGAAACCAGACTCGATTTTGTGCGTAGCAGCACATTACGGTTCTTCAAAGACCTTTCTAAATCCAAGCAATTTTACTACTTCCATAGAGCAGTAATAAATTCGAGCAATCGGAGGGTGGCCGTCGCAAAGGACAAGTTTTGAAACAGGTAAGCGTCGGCCAGAGAATCATGACATGATCCTAACATATTACATTCTAGTGCTGGTTCAGTGGTAAGTGTAAGTCCCATGTCCGCCGAGCCACTGAGTAACATGCCCTTTAAACTAGGGGATCACTCTGACGTGAGTATGACATTGACGTTGTTTATTCCCAGCTGAACACATGGAAGGTTGGAGGTGGTTGGCATGACCATGATCTATCGGACCTGACCCTCGTTTGGATGGCCGCTAACATCGAAGACATGCTTTCTGTCGACTTGGACTACATTAGATCACTTGCCGATCCCGTCGCACCTTGGGGAAAGCAGCTCCCTCATGAGTAAGTCTGTACATGGTTGCCATCTTTCGTCCTTTCACCGAGGGTAGCTCCCGAACCGGAATATTTGCCCTCGCCCTAGAGAACACGCGTCAGCTCCCCACCAAGACCGACGACATCACGCACGAAATGATACACCCGTCTGCTCTTGAGCAGAAGCACACAAGCCCACAGCTGCGCGAAAGCATTCGGAGTAATCCTTCGCTAGTATGCAGTCTGCTCCCCCTGGAAGAACAAATGAAGAAGACTTGGGCTTATGTCCCCGGGGAAAATGACGCAGTTGACTCCAGAGATTCAGCACTGGTGGAATCTGCTACTGGCGTCAGAGCTACCGTCCTGTGGAACGCAACGAGGGAGGTTCTCAGCGTCGGCACACACATGGGAACTGAGGTAATCAAGGAAGTTCAGGCTCAAGTTGTGGTGAACAAGAGTACTGATGACCCCGGTAAACAGTCATCTTCTCTTTCTTGGCTGATGAACCTCTCTCATGAGAGCCATGCTGGGGCTGTGCTAAAGGAGATTGCTAAGGACTACGAGCACTGAGCCACGACACCGTCATATAGGTCGAGGTCTGAATTCTATTCGAACCCTACTTCCTGGAACCATATATACTGTATTCCTTAGATTCCTGATCGTGACACTGTCATCCTTATCTGTAAATACTGTCTTGTTAACGCCTGACCTTTAAGTCTTTGTTCAAGAATAAGAAATAATATGCTAAGAACGCAATGTTTCGCTTTATGCATGCACAGGGAGAAAGCCAAAGGACATAGTTTCCGGGGAAATATGTGAGCGATAAACGCCAGTAGATGATTCTAAACGATAAGTCGACGGCAAGATAAATGGCTACCCTTAGGATCCTTGAAGTTCACCATCACGTTTTGTACCACAAAGGGTCAGGACTTGTTCCGTTTCTTGCAAAACAGCTTTAACTATCGAAATCGAAGATAATCACCTCAGCATATGCGTCAAATAAGGAGTCACAGCTCTCACCCTTCGCACGGTATTGTCCGTGTGTCTGTTCAAGTTGCTCATATCCATGGCGGAGCTTCTCCTCCTGGTCTCGGATGACTTCGTCCTCACGCTGAAGTTTCTCTGTTTCCATACGGAGCCTTGATAGAGTCTGCGTGACGTTACGACGGAGCACCTTCAAGCCGGCAAGTTCCTCTTGATATTTCTGACAGACGACACCCCATTCCTCATCTGTACGTCGTGTCAAGTAGGGAGAGAGTAAATCCAGTATAACCCACCTGCATGCTCCACTTGGGCGGCCGCAGAGTGATACTTGGTAATTTGGTGGGCCCAATCCCGGTCCATTGCCCATGACACAGTTTTAGTTGAGTAAGCCATACTCATCCGAAGTTCGGAGTTGCTACGCTTCAGGCTACTCCGCCGACGAGGTACATCTAACCGAGGCATGCCGTCCATACTAGGTTCATCTTCCGAAGGCGGTGAGGGGGTGCTATCCTCTGCGGATGAATCTCTCTGCCGAGGTTTGTTGACTTCAGGACGCGTGACATCTACGGGGCTGTCACATATCTCCATAAAGGCTGCGGAGGTAGATCCATGGTATGGGACTGGCAACGGATCTGGGGATACAATGGAGAGGCGGCCCAGGGACTCCACCTCGGAACGACTCTCCACACACGAACGATTACTGTGATCCACGCTGAGCTCCTGTGGATCCTCAATGATAGTGTGTATAGAACGTCTGGTTCCCCGAAGCTTCTCCCCTGAAAAGTGGCTTGCATCAATGGATGAGCTTTCCTGGTGTACTGAAGTGTGAGCTTGGTTGCGTTCCTGTTGTACAACGTTGGAGACCTGAGTGGTGATACTCTCCTGCAAACGATTTGACGCATGAAGGGACGCGTATTCTTCGGAACGAATTTCCTGGGCTCTGATGCGCTGGATAGCGTTCTCGTTGATGGGGACTGGTCTATTGGGCGATGGGAATCCAAGATTTGTGCCTCTCGTGTCACTCGTCGACATGCTAGGACGCCTTGAGTGGCTGGAGCCTTTCGATGGCAATTTCTCGGACATGGACGAACGGCGGGTATGGATGGTTTGTACGGAGGAACGACGGCTTGATACGGTGTGGTTGTGGGGCACCAAGTTCGCACAACGATCGCAGCAGAATGAGCCCCTTTGCCTGAGCATATCGGGGGTGATCATTTTCTTCGACGCATCGGAGCCTTCCTGCAGTCGAATCCACTTCTCGATCTCTTTGACTCGAAAGTCGGGCGGGGCGTGGAGGGTAAGAAAGGGGATGTGAATTCCAGGGTTGCTTGCGGAGTAGGCTTTTGCGAGGCGTTGACACTTTCTAATCATACGGTCTTTCAGGCGACGGATATCGACGATGCGCTCCCAGGAAGCATCTTGTTGCTTTTCAAGCTCGACTAGCTCTGCCTTTAGCAGAAGGCTGTATATTTGAGCGGTCCGAGGGGGCAGCAAAACCTTTTTGGAGGAAAAAGAGGTGAGCGGCAGAGCGATCGTAGAAACTGACGCCAACCTTGAGCTCGTTGGGAGTATCCGTGCACTGAAGAAAGCGGCAACCAGACTTTCTAGAGAGTTCGTCTTGAGGCTCGAGCTGGCCTCTGACTGGGCTGGGCTGCAGGTAGTCCAAAGGGGGGAGAGTGGAGCTCGACGACGAATCGCGGTGCATCAAGGGATCTGGATGGGTTCGGAGGGGGAGGACTTATTTAAACGATATGGACCCGCCAGTAGGCCACCGCACGTACATAAAATTTGATACTTAAATAGCCTCGTTGGTGGTGTTTGTGTGCTGGCTTTGTACATCAACTCGCCATTAATCGTGCGCCGCGCTGAGGTTCGGCTCCACCATCACAACATTTCAGACCACGCTGGTGAGACGGAACAAGGTATGATGATGATAAGTGACGGTCAGCCCTGCTAGTGGATCATCCCCCTACTAGGTACTGTCCATCAGGTTGAAATATTTTGTGCTAGTGGCAGCACGTGAGAGCCATTGACCATGCGTGGCAAATTTCCGAGTGACTTCTTGCTCCCCTCCAGCATATCCATTGCTCGCCTCGTGTAGTGTCCCTCCTTTATGTCTTTGGCGTTGGCGAAATACGAGAGCTTTCTTGTCAAGAATGTCTCAACAATATCAACCCTCGAATCTTCCCTCCGGTCTATAACTTGGTTCCTACCTGGGCGATTCAGGGATGCCGACCTTGTGTCAGAAGCTTGTCAGTCATATGTTACTGCTATTTTGTGTTGCGCGTAACCACACATACCCTCTCGCAGTATCCGCCTTGTTAAATATCATAAGTTTGTATCATGACACCCTTCTCACGAGGGTTGTGAAGAGTGATCCGCGGTGGAAGCCCATTCTCCCCACTCCTCTTCATACCAAATACACTCGCGCATGGTCTGACAAGGATGCTCTCTACAAATGGATCGCTCGGACGCTCGAACTCGTCAGATTTACTCAGCTTCTTGTCGAGATGGTTATGAGACGCAAATTATCCACCAGAGCCAGATGGCGCGGTATTGTCTGGATGGAAGGCGTAAAGTAAACCGTCCACCATCACATCGCGCACACATGCTGATATCCCCCCCGCCAGGGTGATCCTTCGGTGTATCCTTCTACGAATTACCCACAGACCTTTACTATATCCCCCCACTCCTGACCGTGACATTGACCCCGCCTCGTTACCACTGTCTTCCGTGCACTCCTCCCCTACACTTACTCCCACCACTCCTTCCTCATCTCGGCCTCCTACCCCAGATCACCTCAAGAATAATCGCATTCCTCTGAACCCCTCGGCTCTCATGCTTATCCCTCCCCCTCCTGGACGTGCTGATACGTCGGTGGAAGATTATCTTCTGCCGAAAGCGCTGACAACCGCTTCCGTCAGACCTTCCTTGCAACTCGTAAGACCTCTTGCATCTGTCCAGGACTGGATGGCAGAGGTTATTCACATCATCCGTCCCCTTATCTATGGTAAATCCTCCTCTCTCCCTCAGAAGAGTCTCACCAGACTGTCCTCTCAGTGATCATGTTGAACAAAGAGAAGCGCAAAGATCGTGCGCTCATGACTTGTCTCGCGCTCGAACTTTTGTCTCGCAATTTACGCCGGGTTCCATCCCCGTCTTCAACCGTGGAACGCGATGAGTATGCCCGAAGGGACCGGGACTTAGTTTGGTACCTCTTTCGCGGATCCGTGTGGGATTCGTACACGCGGTGGGCTTATTTCTTCGGAATCAACGAAGTTCTAGCCCGCTCCTTTCTCTAACTCGTTGTCTTCCAGACCGAAGGTTGAATCGATCGCGGAAAATATCGCCAGTAAACCTATTATTGGAGCCTTAAGTATGATCATCAGGGATTGGATACCATTGATTGATGAGTATTACTATTGTGGGTACTACCTCATATTGTCCTCATTTACTTTAATGATGGCGTGCTCAGATACGGCGCTCTGAAACACTCCACGAGATATGTATGTGTATTCGGAGATCGGCTGAGAGATCGACAATGCCAGTTATGAGTAGTGCTTAAATTCCCTAAGTTGCACCACCTTGGAGGGGAGCCGCACTCACATGATACCTTATAACAAGACGATCATGAACAGATGGATGTTGGGATCGTGACCAACATCTGAACCCGGCTGTCAGTTCACACCTCTGCACACGAGATCAATACATATCAACACTGGCGAGCGTATTCATCCAGCTAGATACGCACATCGTTGAGTTGCGCTCGTACACAAAATATATTATCGACTTCTCCATATTGTGACGGCCTACAGTGCTGAAGCAGATTAGTCCAACGCGATGACCCCATCGAGTCGGGGGCATTGATACGCTGTTCAAGCTGATCACCCTTGGGAGGTAGGTAATAATATATCAGGCCGAGTTGCTTGAAATTCCGCTTGGTACGTAATGAGAAGTGATAGACGGCTTACCTACCGATCAAAGCAATTCAATGGCTGGGGATTGACAAAAAGACCACCGAGCCGTGCTCTCATTACATGCTTGGCAAGTTCACTGGCCAGCAATGCCATCATCCGCTGCTAGGTTCCATTAGTCTACGATAGAGCCGACAGCTTGTACGAGTGACACTGCTCATAATCTATGCAGCCAAACGCGGTGCGCTTGATCATAAACCCGAGTCAGCGTTAGTGGTGGTCGAGTCCTAGTAGCCAACTTTCATGTAGGACGGCATTACAGCGTGTATTGCACTTCCCAACTTGAAGCTTTGAAGGGTGATCGATCGCGCAGCTCCGCATCAAGGGAATATGGCTGCCTTGTGCAATTAATGACTGATGGTAGCACGATTCTACCACTTTTAGTTCCGAGTCAAGCCAAGAACTCAGTGCCTACCACTGCTGAAAATCGTCACCGGTCGGCGCGGAAGCTGCAATAGTAATAGAGCTGTCTCGCCGCGGCGCTTGTCTCCCAGTCACCACCGGCAGCCACTGTGAAACTCTACGTCGCTGCCTAGTTCATAAAATCGGTGGCCCTGGCGCGAGGGTTCACTGCCATGAACCACGTAGAAAGAACCATCCACTAACATATTTCGTGCGTTCCCGTGTTTCCTACGGCAGGCTTCAGGACTTCAGCCAATGGACACATATGTAAGCAACTCTTACTTGGATCCCAGTATCTAATACATATACCGCCTCTGGTACTGAATACTAACCGTTCGGTATCTCCGCCTTTTGGCTGAGCGGCCATGCGCGACAGTCTAGTCGTTACAATATCCCCGTTCCAGATAAGCTCGTGTGCAACGGTTTTCTTGTCTATAGTCCGGGGTTACTGGAATCGGTACCCACCGGTTCACCCAAAAGCCTCGACACTAATCTGTGATCCGTTGAACCTCTGAGAGTGGGTTGGTATCACGATAACAAGGTACGTACCTGCCAGTGATACGCAGTCTCCGGGTCCGTGATATTGCCAGGTATGCACTACCCATTTTCATTACATCGATCCGAAGCGACATTCACTACTCTGACAGTGGGTGCTTAGGTGAAACTTTGCTATGAAATGTAGTCCGCTGTGTTCCTCAATGTCAGTGCCCAAGCCTGAGGACTCGGATTCTAAGTGGATGCCCAGGGATCCTACAGGGATCTTCGAGCGCACAGCCGATAGCGGTCTTGTAACGCGGGTGCATAGTATCCAATGAATGATATACTCATAGCATGCGAGAACAGCTCGAGCTCACAATACGGACAACTAAGAGGCACGCTGGCCCTTGATAGGAAAGCAATACGCGAACGCTCCGTAGAAGTTTTGCGCGAGAAGGTGCGTGGCCCAGTGTCTTGCCGTCAGTACTATGCACCGAGGGTCACCGCTGTAGATTCTGAGCGGGAAATTTCGCGAAGCTTTGAGCATGACCGAGGACATGGAACTAATCCACTGAATGAGCTGTACAAACTTTCCAAAGAGGTGGACTTGTCTAGGCAGAGAAGCGGGTCTGGGCCAGCTGGTCTTGTATAATGTCACGTCCTTCGGTGTAGCACGCTATTACGTATGGAATCGTGGCTGTGCATGGGTACGGAGACGCGAAGTTTTCGTGTGTTTATGTCTCGTTGTTAGCAACATCCGTACCAGCATCCAACGAAGGACCGACAATGTCTACCAACGGCATAGACTTTGACATGTCTCCAAGCAGGAAATCGTTCGTTTCTTAGCTACTTTCAGATATACTGGCTTACTTACTTCAACCCCAGGTCGCGCAATCACTCTACTGACACCCACCGCACTAGGCGCTCTCACCGGTCGCACTCTCGAGACCGCCGAGATCGACGAAGGGAGAGAGATAAAGACAGCGAAGACAAACGTAGGCGTAGTCGTGAAAGGGATTACCGGGACAAGGACAGACGAAGCAGGTCTCGCGAGAGGTCACACCGAGAGAGGGACCGAGAACGCCGTCACCGCGGTAGCGACCGACGGGAACGAGGAGAAAGCCACCACAGAGACCGTGACGAGAAAGAGAGACGTCGAAAGAGGGATGAGGGCGATGAGGCCTCAGAGCTGAGAGACCAGGAAGAGCGATCCAAACGAAAGCGACACGACGAAATCGATGGCTCATACCCTCCTGCCGGCCAACCCAAGGATAGTCCTCGAAGCAGGACTTCTGACCGCAGAGATCGCTCACGTGATCGCAGGTACGACGACAGGAGGACGAGGGATGCTCGTGATGAGTTCGATGATCTGCCGCGACCTCGAAGAGAGAGAGAGCAACGTGACTCGAGGGCCCTCCCCATCGACGAAACACCGCTCGATGATGAATTAGACAAGCGCTCCCTAAGACGAAGCCCACCCATCAGGTAAGCGTTTTGTTTTTCACATGCACATCAATTTATCCTTTCTCTCATTAGACGTAGTTCCCCGAGATATGATCCCCCTACTGAAGATTACAACCCTGATGAGCCCAAGGAAGATGATTCTGAAGCTCGGTCTGTCTTTGTTTCTCAGCTTGCCGCTCGTCTCACGGCGCGTGACCTTGGGTACTTCTTTGAAGACAAACTGGGCGAGGGAACTGTGATGGACGCTCGTATTGTTACGGATAGAATTTCTCGTCGGTCTAAAGGGTGAGTATTCTATTCGCCTGTTCTTATATTTTTCTTACATTCATTTCTAGCATCGGTTACGTGGAATTCCGTTCCGTAGATCTAGTGGAGAAGGCACTCGCCTTGAGTGGCACAGTCGTCATGGGTTTACCTATCGTCGTCCAGTTGACTGAATCCGAAAGAAATAGGCTTCACCCAGGAGATGGGTCAGACGCTTCACCTTTCTGTTGTATTTGGCTGATACCGTATCCTAGCAACCTCAATCTACCACCCGGTGTCAATGCTTCCCATGGGGCAATGCAGTGGGTCACTTTACTTGGTCAAACATATGCAGGTGTGACTAACATGTGTCGCCTTACAGACTATATGTCGGTTCCTTACACTTCAACCTCACGGAATCCGATATCAAGCAGGTCTTTGAGCCTTTTGGTGAACTGGAATTTGTTGATTTGCACAGGGATCCGATGACTGGAAGAAGCAAGGGGTATGCATTTGTGCAGTGAGCGCCCTACCCGAAGATTTATGGAATCCCACTCTCAGACTGTGCTTGCAGGTACAAAAGGGGAGATGATGCCAAGATGGCATTGGAGCAAATGGAAGGATTCGAGCTCGCGGGGAGGACGGTACATATTTGCTTAAGTCTTCCCTCTGGCTTCGCTCATGATACACGCAGCTGCGAGTAAATACCGTGCATGAGAAGGGCACAGTAAAATACACTCAGCAAGATTCTTTGGATGAAACTGGCGGTGAGCACACCCAAGCCAAGATGTCATGACAGGGTATTGATTGGCCCGTTCCAAGGCGGTAATTTGAACGCAGCATCCCGTCAGGCACTAATGCAGAAACTTGCTAGAATAGAGCCAACACCCAAGCCTCTGCCCGTGTATGCTTGATTTTTCGCTATATCACAACATGCGCTCACAGATCCTTGACATTGTAGTGCCAAACCAAACATTCCTCAGGCTATGCAATCTCGCTCTGTTCTATTGAAGAATATGTTCAACCCGGAAGAGTTGGTGCTTTCCCTGATTTTTGACGTCGCAGCACGACTAACACCCTTGCAGAGAGACAGAGCGCGACTGGGACAAGGATCTTGCTGATGATGTCAAAGGTGAATGTGAGGATAAGTATGGCAAGGTCGATGCCATCAAAGTCGAGAAAGACAGCCAGGTCAGCGTCCCTTTTCCCATGACTAGCATCTTCACCTAACCTTGGAAGCAGGGTGAAATATACCTGAAGTTTGGCTCCATTGATTCCGCCAAGAAAGCCATCCAAGGATTGAATGGTCGGTGGTTTGGAGGGCGACAAGTCTCCGCCGCATTCATATCTGACGCTATCATGATGGCTCACCAATAAACTCCCCATACGACACTAACTTAACATTTGAATCATTGCAGAATGCGCGAGTTTGGACATGCTTTCTATTAATTTTTTTGAGCTGCAGGCATCTTCCCGATACATCTTCAAAAAGTGTTACCTGTACATACGTTGTACGGGATCGTACACAGGCAGGTTTATAGTCGACTTCTTCCTTCTGTACTTCCGAGTTTCCTCCCTTGATGAAAGCGCCCTCGTAGATTGTCTCGTTTTCACAAAAAGCAGACCGATTCTTGAAGTAAGGACACTTAAAATTTCAGTGCCTGACTCCGGGGACCATTTCCAACTCAGCACGTATCGCGCTTTCATCGGTGAGAAACGACACCTAGCTTTTGGATTACCTGGTGAGACTGTTTCATCATCCGAGGGATATGATTATCCATGTAGCTCCTGTCTGTCGTTATTCAGTGTGGGGGCTTATCCGAGTGCTTCTTGGACCTTGGACATATAGTTATGATGTACTGTCGGCGACTCCCCTCGCCTAGGCTACCAGTTCCGTGTTGCGTGTGGAGTGCGACCCGCGACTAATCGGCCCGTCATACCAAATTGCAATATCACAAGGCGAAAAGCCACATGATTAAGGTGATCGGCCGCGATTGTAAAGGGAAGGTCCGAAACAGATAAAGTGGGGCTGGTATAGGTCAGGTTCTTCCTAGCATAATTGCCAGAACGTAGACACCTGTGAATTTGCGTCATGGCTTTCATTGAAAAGATCAACAGCCCGGAACGCCCCCAGAAGCCCCTCTACTGTGCGTGTTATGTTTTCCTCCCCCCAGCACCTCCAACCCATTGTTTTTAACCGATAGCCCATGCTGTGAAGGCGTCCGGGCTTATCTTTCTCAGCGGACAAGTTCCTGCGGACAAAGAAGGGAATCCTATTCCGGGTGATATCCAAGTCCACACAGTATGCCGAGGGGTATTTGCCTGCCTAGTTGCTCACTTCCACCAATTTGAACAGAAACAATGTTTGAGCAATCTCACCGACGTACTTAAAGCTGCCAACTCCTCTTGGGATAAGGTTGTTAAAGTCAACATCTACTTGAAAGACATGGATGATTTTGACAGGGTGAACGAAACCTACACTCAGGTGTGGTTGCTGGACCTTGCGTGCGTAAAATAGAATCTGACATACCATGCGCCTAGTTTGTTCCGGAACCTCGACCTGCTCGCACATGCATTCAAGCCGGTAGACTCCCGAGTGACTTTGATGTCGAGATAGAGGCTATTGCTGCTACTTGAACACAAATATTGTTATTGTGCGTCTCGGCGCTTTACTAAACCCATATGGGCAAATGCCCGCATTATGCATTATCGCTGAGGCCGGATCAGCATCGGGAATAAATAAACGCTACAGAACAAGCGTCCCGAACTCTTTCGCCACACGACTAGTTGCATCGGCCACCAACTCCTTGCCGACCACGAGAACGCTATTTGATACATCAGCAACTATCAATATCGAGAAGAATCGCCACTAACCCTGTGGGACCGTAAGTACGTAGACATGATCGACAGAGTAAGTACGACCCTTTCAGAAAGAAAATACCACATACCGTCCATGACTAGTGTATGGTGGGGTGCCTTCTTATACAACTTATGAGTAACAAGGACTCCCACCTTCTTCAATTTCTCCGCGTACGCCAGCCCCTCATCTCTGAGAATGTCGAGTTCCATGACAGCGATCCATGTAGATGGCATCTTTGCCAGCAGTTCTTCTGGGGCAAAAATGGGGGAACAATCCCATTTTGTTCTATCAGCCTCATTTGGCACATAGAAGTCCCGGAACCACACCATGCGACCGACATTGAGCCAGACAGTGTTTGCGCATTCTTTCCATGACGGGTAAGGATCGCCAGTGGGTTGAGCAGTGTTATCCGTGACCGGCACAATCATCTGCACATGCACGATAGGGATAGGGGGGTTGAGCTGTGCAGCTTTCATAGATACGATAGCTGCAAGGTTGCCGCCTCTGTACACTTGCTTAGCATGGACTTGATAAATGAGATACCTCCCTACGCTGAAGAGCCACCGAGCGCAATGAAAGCGGGGTTAACGCCGAGGAGGGACGGCCCCTTTTCGTAAACCCATTGAAGTGTTTCTAGAGCATCTTCAACTGCCGCAGGGTATGGGCATTCTGGGGCGAGACGATAGTCGACGGTGGCGACTACACATTTAGCCCCTTTCCAAGTTAGCGTTCCTAAGGCAGTACTGAAACCAGACAAATACAGTAATTACCTGTGCAAATTCGGGAACAAAATGCATTCTCTGTGTTGATACTTCCCAATGTCCAGCCACCTGTCCGACAAGTAAGAATCACATCGCATTAGTCGCAACAACTACTAACCTCCGTGATACCAACAATACACTGGCCATCCATTTGCTGGCGGAAGTCCCTTAGGGGTGAAGACGCGAACCTTGGTCTTGCTGAGGTCGTAATCTTTGACGCTTCCGACCTCTAGTGTCACTGCAGCCCCCGGTATAGCCCCCTGCTCACGAATACTTGGATCCCATGATGGTAGGGTGTGGGGAGCAGGGAGGTGTGCAATGTGCTTGTTATGAAATTCTACATACTCTGGATCAAGACGCGGGAGAATCTCTGGATCGATGGGTTGTGCGGCCATTGTTATCGATGGGCAGCTTATGCAGGAGTCGTGCTATTTCAAGTGCCACAAGGCGCCTGATACTGACTCCGTTCAGCGCCACTGTCATGCGGACCAAATAAGTGATACCCGGTCCGGTTTCGTCCCATGTGAATGATTGTGGACATCGGGTCACACAGGACTTAAGTCTGAGTCTGAGACCCTTCCAACGTCATGGAGGGTGTCAAGCAAACGTTTACCCCATGGCGGCTCTTGACACGCAACAAAGATGCGCTGGTAAACGAGTTCGCTGGAAAATCACTCAGCGAGCTGCGTACCCCAGCATTGGTCGTCGATCGTGCTGCCTTTAGAGACAACTGTTCAAAGATGCATCAGAGTGCAAAGGATTGGGGAGCAGGTTTCAGGGCTCACCTCAAAACGCATAAGGTGAGTGCGCATCATCCCCTGTCACAGACGTAAGATCGTTCTGAGTGTGATGTGTTGTAGACCGTCGAGGGAACAAGACTGCAGCTCGTTTCCGATGTCGGAAAGACAGGCGCTATCATTGTCTCGACTTTGATGGAAGCCTGGGAGGTTGTGAGAGGCGGGTTGGTGACCGATGGAACCGTCAAAGATGTTATTCCAGGCATTATTTTTCAACGTTAGTGTTGTTCTGACACCCCGCCAGTTGCTCTATGGTCTTCCAGTCAGCTTGAACAAGCTCGACGATTTATCCGCGCTCAACGAGGAGATGAACAAGCACGGAGGGATAGTCCGTATTCTCGTGGACAACCTGGAGCAGATCAGGTTTCTCGAGGATTATGAGAAACGGCAAGCAAAGCCAAAGAGGTGGTCCACATTCATTAAGATGGACGGAGGTCAAAAGTATGACTGTTTCAACTGTCTGGTGAGGGATTAGCTCCAACTCAATCCTCAAAGACGTGCAGGTACATCGCCTAAACCCGGATCGTTCAAACCGTTCATCAAGAGGGTTTTCAAGTCACCAGTGATTTCCGTCCACGGATTTTACAGCCACGCGGGGGATTCGTACGAATCCACTTCTTTCGAACAAGCGGAATTATACTTGACAGGGGAAGTGGGTCTTGTCAACGATACGGCAGCGATGGCCTTAGAAGTTTTGGTAGGCCTTCCTGAAACGATTCCTCGCAGCCGACCATTCGTGCTGTCCGTGGGCTCGACGCCCACTGCGCACAGTGCTTCGGCAAGAGCCAAGGTAACTTCTCAGTTGCACGGGGTTCTTGAGTTGCACGCAGGTACGTTAGCCGAAAGGAACAGGTAACCGATACTAACATCATGCGTTCGTCACCAGGCAACTACCCCATGCTGGACCTCCAGCAACTTCATACGACTCTCGTCGACCGCCCGAGGATCTCTCAGCGTGTACTTGCGACAGTCATATCATATTATCCGGGCAGGGGTGAGAATGGCTTGGACGAGGCAATGTGTGACGCGGGAGCAATCGCTATGAGCAAGGACACTGGTTGGATACCTGGGTTCGGTGAAATAGTCGGCAAGTCATGGAGACTCGGCAGGATCTCGCAAGAACATGGAACATTGGAACAGATAGCAGCAGAACCGTCCATTGACCAGACGCTGAAAGTAGGTGATATGATCCAGATTATTGGCCAGCATGCTTGCTTGATCGCGGCTGGACATCCTTGGTACTATGTCGTGGATTCGGACGACGATGGGGGCATAGACAAAGTGGTCGATATTTGGGTTCCTTGGAAGGGCTGGTGACGACGTAGCACAAGCCGAAAATGTAAGACATGTTGTGGGAATATAAAGCTACTTCTGGCCTTGACCCTCCCCCTCGACACTCCTCGCCTGCATTTGCATTATGGAGTTGGATGAGTA